>LBNU01037189.1:8648-21645 GCA_014162995.1 Artemisia annua | reverse complement strand
GGTACTGTGGAGGTTGGTCATGATACGGATAGTCATAATTGTTACAAGGAAATGGATTTCTTGTTTGACAATCCGAGCTGAAGTGTGGACCTCCACAATACTCACAACAGTAAAACTGATGTGGCTGTGAATCGTATGTGCTAGAGTCATAATCGTTATCAGGAACCTGCTCATAGACAAGCGTGTTTCCCGATTGACAATCATAACTGTAGTGTGAACCACCACAGTACTCACAACAGTAAAACTGCTGAGTCTCATTGTGCGGTAGCTGATGGAATAAATTGGTTGTATCATGGTAGGAATACGGATTCTGGTTATAGACAGACCCGTTTCCTGACTCTACCATGCCACAACTGGGGCAATTACCACCATTATAAGGTCCACCACACCATTGACTAGGGGTGAGCATGGGGCGGTTTGGGGCGGTTTTTGACTAAAACCAAACCCCGAACCGAAAACTTCGGTTTTTAAGAATTTCAAACCGTTCGGTTTCGGTTTTTTCGGTTTCGGTTTTTGGTTTTTTTTTATTAAATCGGTTCGGTGTCGGTTTTTTTTCGGTTTTTTGTATGCTTTCAAATTTATCAATTGTTAACTCAAAAGTTACGATCCATCACTTGTTTACTCAACCAATAAAACAAACCAGTAACAAATAAACTTTTCAACGCAACACAATAACAATAAAGTAGACAAACTAGTAACAAATAAGCAAGCAAGTTAGTCAAAGAAATTTGAAATGCAAGTTTAGCGGAAACCATAAATCCAGAAATCAAGCCAACATTAGACAGAAACCACCAACAATCCAACAATCCAAAGCTAGGAAATAAAGGACGAAAAAACCATAAAAAATCCAACAAACAATCAAAGAAATCTGAAATGCATGTTTAAAAAGCCAAATAAAAAAATAAGCCCCTTCTTGTCTTCCTTCACTCTTTTATTAGTCTTCAAACTCAAACTTTGGTTCACTTTCCTCTGCACATCTTCTAGCTACAACCAATATACTAATTGATCAAAATTAGGATTTAGAGATAATAAACAATGTAGAGGAAATCTTGGCTGCAAATTTATGCAGCCAATTTGTTGCAATAACAGGCAGCTAACTGGCCGAATATATCCTTTACTAAACTCACCTTAGTCCCAGTCTTCATCCATAGGAGTTTCGTTGCATGGCTCTTTTGCTTTAGCAAACATATCTACAAAGAGAAAAAATGCATCAGATAGTAGACATTAAAAAAATGCATCAGATAGTAGACATAGTTAAGTGAATGAAAAGCCAAAAATCTTTACCAATTTCCAGATTCTCCAATTTTTCCACCAGGTCCTGTAATTGTAAACCATTCGGGGCCACATCTTGCAATTCCGTTTGTGTGGACCGTAACCAATCTTGTGCACATATTAACGCTTCAGCTGTCTTAGGGGTAAGGGAGCTTCTAAATTTGTCGATAACTCTACCACCAGTACTGAATGCAGATTCTGATGCAACAGTAGATATTGGCATTCCCAACACATGCCTAGCCACTTGAGATAGTATAGGAAATTTAGCTGAATTAAGTTTCCACCAGTTTAAGACATTATACGTCTCATCCCCCTTTACCTTTTTCTCTGGCAGTCTGCTAAATAAATCTCTACCTCAGTATTGTTAACCCCTTCTCCGCATTCTTCCAAATACCTTTCATAACCATCATCTAGATCAACTTCATAGCCATTATCAAAAAAACTAGTAGAAGATGAAGAAGTTGTTGTTTTTCGATCATTTGCTTTGCCCAGTTTCATCTTGTAATGATTATACAAATCGGTTAAAGTTGAAACAACTCGTTCCAAGACTTCTTCACTTTTATTAGACTTCATACCATAAATCAACCCCAAGCAATATTCAAGATAACGCAACTTGTTTCGGGGGTCTAGAACTAAAGCAACATGCAACAGAAAGTTCATGTTATCTATGTTATCCCAATATTTGTCATATTTATCTTTCATTGACAACGCCATTTTTCTCTTTTTCTCATCAACTTGTAAACACATTCTAGATATTGTTGCATGCATTGTGACGAGCTCACCAAAAAATAAACTTGAGGTCACGTACTTGGACCCAGAAACCTTCTTTGTAACATTAAAAAATATCTTCAAATACTCCATAAAAAAACCTATACAAAACAATCAGATAACATATTACTATCTAGGCAAAACATATATAACATACTTGAACAAGTGAATGAAACAAAGATAACTTACCGAGCGTTCTCCCAATCCTCTTCGTCTGGAGCCCCCACAACTCGATCACTCTTCTTTCTCTTCTTAGTAATCTTCTCACCATCATCCTCAACCTCATTTTGAAAGTAGGATCTATAGTTTGGATCTATAACCTGAAGTCTGTCAACATAAACATATACAACATGTTAGTTTAAATAAATATGTAACATAATCTAACTATAGCGTAATGAAAAATATATACCTATCAAACGCGGCTGAGTATTTCTCAGCTGTTTCCAACATTAGAAATGTGGAATTCCATCTGGTCTCTACATCAAGGCATGGTTTTCTTTTGCATTCGATATTCTCTTTCTCAACACTTTCCTTGAAGCTTTCAAACCTGGAAGGTGATGATCGGATGTACTTCATTGCATTTCTAATCCTTGTAATGGATTCAAACTGTTCTTCTAACCCATCTTTAACAACAAGATTAATTATGTGAGCACAACATCTTAAATGTAAGTACTTGCAATCTAAGATAGCATTAGGCCCCTTAAGCATAGTCACTAAAAATTTGATTGCCCCATCATTAGATGAGGCATTGTCAACCGTTATTGTGAAAACCCGATCAATACCCCATTCTTGTAAGCAACGATAAACCAACTTGCCTATTGTCACACCCTTATGGTTTGATATTTGACAAAAATTAATAATTTTCTTCCTCAGCGTCCAATTTTCATCAACCCAATGTGCCGTAAGACACATAAAGTTATAGTTTTGAACCGACGTCCATGTGTCGGTTGTAAGTGACACGGTTTGATTTTTCAAAAGCTTTTTGACCTTATTAGCCTCTTCTTTGTATATAGTCAGACAATCTCTAGCAACAGTCCACCTAGATGGAAATTTGAACATGGGGTTCAAATCCCATACAAATTCTTGTAATCCCTGATCATCAACAACACTAAAAGGCCTATTGTCTATGATACACATTCGAGCCAAAGATTTCTTACATTTTGCTTGGCTAAAAGTGTGAGAAGCCAAACCTCCGCTAGGTTCCCCCATAGTTACCGGCTTAAAACTCAATGTAGCTTGGTTCTTCAAGTCAGATTTTTTGTAAACAGGTGATTTCTTACAAACATTCTTCAGATGTTGAATCAAGGTACTAGTTCCATTCCTTTTTGTTCCAGCAGCCAACACCGTCTTACAATAAGGACATGGGACTTGAGTCTCACCTTTTACGAAGGTAAAATGATCCCACACCCATGATCTCCGGCCACCATTCTTCTTATCGGTCTCAACAGCATGTTCGTCAATTGGTGTTTCAGTAACCTGTTCGCTATCCAAATCAATCACAAGTTCATCTTTTTTGTTGCTAACTTCAGCCTCGATATGACTTTCAGGTGCATATTGCAAATAAAAAGTAACAAGATAGTTCAATATTAGTATCATCATTTGGTTGATAGTCAATAAAACATATAAATAGTTTTTTATTACATAACAAGAACGTCTATAACAAGCGCCCTGTTATTAATTCACTTAAATGAACATGACAACTTTCAATACAAAATGATAACATCATNAAAGAAAGATAACATAACAAATATTTTTATAGCTCGACGTCGAAACTGAACTAATCTTATATATGCATGTTTGACCAAAAAAACCTTAATCTAACAACAATGATGTAAATCTTAAAAGTCACCACTATTTTCCCTATCTGAACTAATCTTATATATGTATGTTTGACCAATATTTTTATAGCTCGAAGGCTCACTATCTGAACTAATCTTATATATGTATATTTGACCAATATTTTTATAGCCCGAACTCGAAACCAAACCAAAGCAAACGAACCTCTAATAAAAATAGGCATACAACCCAAATAATGCAAAGTTAAAATAACATTCATGCCTGATACAACTACAATCAAACCAAAAACACTTGGCAATACTTTAGAACAATAAAATAAACAATTATCAACATGGAATAATAAGATGTGATAACAAATATATATAAATAGCAAATGTTAAACTGAATATTAAATCATTCCTAGATATATAAGATACAAGTAACAGAATTGAATTCGAATTATGTGCCTACCAATAGATCATCAATATTCTTTTCATTTTACTCACAAAATATTAAACTATGAGTATAAAAGAATTACAACCTTCATCTTTCCCGTGTCCATTACTTGCGTCTTCGATGTGGAAGAGGAAAATGTTCAATGAAAGGTTTTCTGAAGATATTGAGTTTGAGTTGTTAAGTGTTATAATTTGTGGCTATATAGGGTGTGAAAACCTAGGAATAATAGGAGATCATGAAACGTCTAACAAGTTTAAAAGTTTAGAAGATATGGTCAAAACTATTTTTAAGCAAATAAGTAACAAATCAAATATTTTATAAAGATAAGATTATTTGATAAAATTTGAAAGATATATAAAGGCGGGGCGGGGCGGATTTTTCGGTTCGGTTTTTCATATGCAACCAAAAACCGCCCCAAACATTCGGTTTTTCTAAAACTCAAAACCACATCCATCGGTTTTTCATTTGGTTCGGTTTTTTCGGTGCGGTTTTTTCGGTTTTTTCGGTTTCGATTCGGTTTTTCGGTTTTTATGCTCACCCCTACCATTGACAATCAAGAAGGTGAGGATGAGACATAGAAAGAATCAAATGGTTAGAGGGGGTAAGGGATAACGAATCAAACTGATAAGAGGGATAAGAAGAATATTTTTGGGATTTTTGATAAACATATTATAAAAATAAGAAAGAAAATCTTTTTGGTTTTTTTTGTGTTCATTGAAAACTGAATTAAAATGTTTTTGGAAATCGTTTTGAAAAACCAAATCGTTTCCTCGTAGATCACACTAAGTAATCTTTGAGTAATCTGAAATGGTAAAATTTTACGATTCGTTTTGTTTTTATATGAAAATAAGAAAATATGAACAAGGATGGTAAATATACTATGACGTGAATATCCAAAGATCACTAATCTTCAAATACGTTTGAATACGCACACAACCTCCCCGGCAGCGGCGCCAAATTTTGATTGGCTCTGAACAGTCAACTAAAACTGACCAAGGATTTGGTCAACTCAAGTCAAGCAATCCAGGGCACAATGCTAACCAAGGAGTATAGAATATCCACGGGTCGTTATGTCCCGACGAGGTGTGGATTGTATCAAAACGGATTTGTGATCGGGTGATTATGAACAGGAAAAAGGTTTTGATTGTTTTTACACTAAGGAATAAAAGGGGATAGCTTAAATAAGCTATAAGAACTGGAACGTGAAAGGAAATTAGCTAGAAACGTTTACAAATCTAAAAACGCGAAAGTTTAATTTAAAACTACGTTACGTACAAAATAAAACGCGAGTTCTGTCAAATATAAGTCCCACAGATGTGAAAACTATGTTTTTGGAACCCAAATGATAAAAGAAAATTATTGGAAAAAGAAAAATATTTATTTGACTATTATAATAATTATTATTAATTAAAAACTATTTAAATACTAATTAAACTAATTTAAATTATAATAAATAGTAAATGAAAAGTAATAAATCTAAAACTTTTTCTAAAAATACTTAGTAGTATAAGAAAGCTAGGAAAATTATAAAAAGGTGAAAAGCTAAAAATTAAGCTGGAGAATAAGCTGTATGAGCTAATAAGCTAAAATGGAAATTTTGTACTATATAAAAAAGAAAGGAAATCTAAACACATAACCACACATAGGGGAGATGGTGCCTGGGCTTGTTTTGGTTTTGTCACTAGGAACCAAGAGGTCCCAGGTTCGAATCCCACCCTTAGCAGTTTATTCTTTTTATTTTTCTTTTTGATTTTTTCTTTTGCAAAACTATTCTAACAACAAATATAAGCAAATATTGAAAAGACAAACTTTTGAAATCTCAAAAATAAGCTCAGAATTAGCTTATAAGCTTAACAGTTAACTCTTATGTTTAAAAGGAGATTTTTGATTTGAGAACAAGCTATCAATAAGCTAAAAGCTTCACACAACAGATGGAATAAGCAATGAACAACTGAGATGAGTATAAAACAAGCTAAAACAAAGATAAAAGCTCAATGAAATAAGCTAAAAGCACTAATAAGCCAATCCAGTCCACTGAGAACCAAACAGCTTGAATAAGCAACTTGCAAGGCTGAAATAGCTTATCAAATAAGCTATAAAGCACAAAAGAAGCTTGGAACCCTTAACTTGGGCTTATAAGCTTTCCAAAAAGCTAAATAACCAAACCTAAGGTCCAATAACAAGATCCAAAGGAGCTTGTGAAATCCAGTGTTTGTCCAGGTCCACGTGGAGCAGGGCACTATTTGGAAAACAGGCCACAAAGAAGGGCTCAAATAAGCACTTAAAATTAAGAAATAAAAATAAATAAAAATAGCCTAAGCAAGATAAGCAACAAATTAATAAGACCCTAAAAGCACTAAACCTGAAACTTAATAATAAGACCTATACAAAATTCCAAAGTTTATTCAAAAACTTTTTTCTGAAAATTTTGACTTTTATGAAACTTAACTTAGTTGACTTTATGGACTTTGATCTAGATTTACTGAATGATTATGTTATAAAAAGCAATACTAAGATGAAATTAAGCTATTAGAACTGATTATACAACTAAATGAATGAACAAGCAACTTAAATATATGACAGTGTATAAAATAGGTGAGATAGAACTAAGATTTGACTTTTAACTAAAAGAGCCTTGGTTTGTAAGCTTTTACTGATGTATTAGGACCAAATGTGATATGTTCTAACCATTGGAAACCCCTGAAACATAGAACACAGTGGTTAAAACCACTGTTCCAAACACTCCTTTATAACTTCACCGATTTTACTTTTCAAAGCATTTGAATGATTTAAACCAAGAACTTGATGCCTAAAGGTATAATATGCTAAGATAAGCTGATAGGAGAACATAAACATCAATAGTAACAACAATAACACAAGAATCACTAATTATACTACTATGGCAGTGAGAATGAGAAACAAGCAACAATGGATTTCAATGGACAAACATGCATCAAATGACATAAAACAGACTCATAACACTCATTAAGCACAGAAACATAAATAAAAACAGTAAATGAAGTGTTCTTCAGNGCAATAAGTTTAAGTTTCATAAAAGTCAAAATTTTCAGAAAAAGTTTTGATAAACTTTGGATTTTGTATAGGTCTTATTATTAAGTTTCGTTTAGTGCTTTTATGTCTTACATTTGTTGCTTATCTGCTTAGGCGTATTGGGTGTACTTGTACTGTATTGTAGTTCTCTTAGGTTTAAGGGCTCTAGCTGTTGAGCCCTTCTTTTGTGGCCTGGTGTTTCACAAATAGCTGCCTGCGTCCCGGGTGCGACCTGACGAGACACTGGGATTTTCACAAGTCCGCTGTTGATCGTCTGTTATTTGGACCTTAGTCTTGGTTATTTAGCTTTTGGAAAGCTATAAGCCCAAGTTAAGGTGTCCAGAGCGTTCTTTGTGTTTATAGGTTTATTTGGATAAGCCTATATTCGCCCTGAAGTTGCTTATTCCAAGCATTGGACACCTCTGTTTAATCACTGTTGGCTTCCTGTTAGAGGACTTTCCAAGAATTGAGCTAATTATATTCCCAAACTCTGTAACATTTTAGTTATTTCCATTGAGCTTTTATCTTTTTAGCTTGTTTTATACCTCAAATTCTCAGTTTTTCAGTGCCCTTTTCCAACTTAGGTCCAATAACAAGAATCCAAAGGAGCTTGTGAGAAGTCCAAGTGTCTTGTCCAGGTCCACGTGGAGCAGGCACTATTTGAAAACAGCCACTAAAGAAGGCTCATGTGAAGATATATATTCACTTTATAAAATATGTAGAATATAAGATTAGTTCACAATTACAAAAAAAATCCTCTAGTCTCTTTTAACAAAATAGAGTGAGAGATATAAACACCTGTTATTGTCAATATAAGAGACTCACATAATATCTAAGCGAGCCTTATATTCTTAGACGATTTCTAGAAAAGTATCTAATAATAAGACCTATACCAAAATTCAAGTGTTATTCAACAAACTTTATTTTCTGAATTAATTTATTGTTGTAAGAACTATTTTAGCCAAACATAATAATAACCTTAAAGGATTGAATCTAATATTATGAACTAGAAATTGATTACAGAACCTTTGTACTTGAAAAGGTGAGGTTCATTCGAACCCTGTGATGTGATTAGTTAAAATGAGAGGGCAACCAAAACGGGTACACAAGGTAAACTAATCCTCGCACAAATGTATTGATGTGTTATTCGTCTATTTTACCGAATTCTTTCTGATTATTTACACACTAAATTGATAATAGTAACCAATGTATTCATTTTACAGAATAACCTATACTCTTATCAGCTTAATTTATCCACTCTTTATTTTTTAAACTTATTATCTATGAGCCATGATTATTTATATATAATTATTGGCCTCGATAGTATAACTTAATTACCGAAAATACTAGGATTTTTGATCTGTATTATAGTAACTTAAAAGGAGCCTTGGTTATGTAACTGCGTTTTCCAACTTGATGTTATATTAAGACTCAAATGTTTATATGTCTAATTCAATTTTAAAATCTATGATATTAACCAATTGTGTAGATCCACTCTAGAATATTAAGATTCATTTATAGTTACATCAGATGGTTTATAACCAAATCTAGTTTCTACGAATAGTCTTATCTCCTTAATAACATTCACCGGATATTTACCTTTTTCAAAAGCATTTGAATGATTTAAACCAAGAACTTTGATGCCTAAAGGATATAATATGCTAAAGATAAGCTAAATATAGAGAACATAAACATCAATAGTATACAACATAACACAAGAATCACTAATTTATACTCACTAATTGGCAGTGGGAAATGAGAAACAAAGCAACAATGGATTTCAATGGACAAACATGCATCAAATGACATCAAAAAGACTCATACACTCATTAAGCAACAGAAGCATAAAAAAAAAACAGTAAATGAAATGTTCTTCAGCAGTAAAATGACAAATTGTAAAATGCTACAAAATAGATTCCAAGGCAGAAAAAACATGAACCAGGGAACCAATAACTATCCTAACACCTCCACTGAGGTACTAATACCATGCCATCCAGATTTTACCATGCTCCATGCTCTTACTTCTTCTCATTTTTTTTTATTTATTTTTGATTCTACTGAAATTTTTTGGTATTTCTATATTAAAGTAAAACTAGAATTTAAAAGTTAAAGATCTTATAGAAACTTGCTAATGAGCTAAAATTAGCTTATAAGAACTGTGAAACAACACCTTTTTATCAACACTTAAACTTAACTATGAAGAATTTCAAATGAAAAATGCCACAAATTCTAATTTTAAACAGAGAAAGTTCAAAGTGATACTGAATTGAGTTTAGATACATAATGAAATTTAATACAACATTTGAAGGCTAAAAATTACACTAGGAAAAATGTGAAAATTTATGACTACGAACATTAAAATGTAACTAAGAAAATAATATTAGCAATAACTGCTCATCCTTTTCTCACTGGGCTTCTTTTATTCTTTATATGGTACTCAAAAAGGACTGATGAGGTGCAAATACTCTCATTTTGCTGTTACATTTAGACTACAAACACACTGAAAAACACACAGAAATAGCCACAAAATACATAAAATCTCTTTGAATTGTGTTTTTATGTGTTTCAGAATACAAAGAGAATTGAAAACTGATGAAAAAACAGTCAAGTTTGCTATAAAAATTGGCAGTTTCAGTCCCTGAACTTGAAAATTGGCAAATCTAGTCCCTGGTTATTCAAAAAACATCGAAAAATATCACAAAGGTCCTTGGGATTCATAGTTGTCAAAAGAATCCTTAAAAAGTTAAGAATTGCAAAATGGACAAACTTTAGTCCCTCCAAGTTTCAAAATTAGTCAAATAGTCTCTTAAGGTTTTTAAAATAAGGGAAAAAATATCAAAAATAAACCTTGCACTATTCAAAAATTGGCAGAATGGTCCTTTATGATAACTTTTGAGAAAATTACAAGTCAGGTCCCTCAAAAATCCAAAATTTAACAACAATATGGTCCTTTAAAAAGTTAAGAAATGAAAAAAAATACACCTTGGTCCTTGTGTATAATATATATTGGCAGGTTTAGTCCTATTGAAGTTTAGGAAATTTGGCAAAATCAGTCCCTCAAAGTTTCAGAAAGTGGCAAAAATGTTTAAGGTCCCATCTACTTTTACTTCAAATATAACAAAACCAAAAACCACCCATTTAATTATTTACTTTAAAATAAATTATCATTCTATCTAAATACATTCTCCCTTATTACAAAATATAAAGGTAATCTCTGTACAAAAACACTCAAAATCATTACCTTCATAATCCCGTTTATGGACTTTGATCTAGATTTACTGAATGATTATGTTATAAAAAGCAATACTAAGATGAAATTAAGCTATTAGAACTGATTATACAACTAAATGAATGAACAAGCAACTTAAATATATGACAGTGTATAAAATAGGTGAGATAGAACTAAGATTTGACTTTTAACTAAAAGAGCCTTGGTTTGTAAGCTTTTACTGATGTATTAGGACCAAATGTGATATGTTCTAACCATTGGAAACCCCTGAAACATAGAACACAGTGGTTAAAACCACTGTTCCAAACACTCCTTTATAACTTCACCGATTTTACTTTTCAAAGCATTTGAATGATTTAAACCAAGAACTTGATGCCTAAAGGTATAATATGCTAAGATAAGCTGATAGGAGAACATAAACATCAATAGTAACAACAATAACACAAGAATCACTAATTATACTACTATGGCAGTGAGAATGAGAAACAAGCAACAATGGATTTCAATGGACAAACATGCATCAAATGACATAAAACAGACTCATAACACTCATTAAGCATAGAAACATAAATAAAAACAGTAAATGAAGTGTTCTTCAGTAAAATGACAAAAGTGGTAAAATGCTTACAAATAGATTCCAAGGAGAAATTTATGAACCAGGGAACCAATAACTATCCTAACACCTCCCCTGAGGTACTAATACCATGGCCATCCAGATTTTACCATGCTCCATGCTCTTCTTTTTCTTCATTTTTTTTATTTATTTTTGATTTCTACTGAAATTTTTTGGTATTTCTAATATTAAAGTAAAACTGATTTAAAAGCTTAAAGAGCTTATAGAAACTTGCTAATGAGCTAAATTAGCTTATAGGAACTGTGAAACAACACTTACTTAACATGAGAATTTCAAATGAAAAATGCCAAATTCTTAATTTAACAGAGAAAGTTCAAATTGATACTGGAATTGAGTTTAGATACACTAATGAAACTTAATACAACATTTGAAGGCTAAAAATTACACTGAAATTGGAAAATTTATGACTACGACATTAAAATGTAACTAAGAAATACATTAGCTAACTACTCTCCTTTCTCCTGGCTTCTTTTTTCATTTATAGGTCTCAAAAAGGACCCATAGCACTTTTCCACTTCTGTTTAGAACCCTTGGATTACTAAAAATGATCTTGGCCCTTCATTTGTTTTTGGCGGGAAAATGGTTATATAACCATTTTAGCAGTTTATATGTAACTTGGAGGGTTTTGAGGGCAATTAATGGAGTTTGGATGTTGTGTGAGGTCAAGGGAACAAGTGATGGGGTTAGTGAGCTGGAGTGATGGAAGGGTGGTGTGTGGCAGGGGAGTTGCAGGTGGGAGGTGGGAAGGACAAAGTCAAACGGGGTTTGACCGGGTTTTTATAAATAATGGGTTTTGGGTTTATTTGTGTTTTGGGCCTGGGAGGTGATTGGGCCAGGGGATCTAAGGGGTGGAATGGGATTGGTGGGTTTATGTTTTTGGGTGGGTTTTACAAAATTGGTCCTTGTGATAAGTCTAAGGATCAAACTTGCCAAGCTTCAATAACCCAAGGACCATAAATGTGAATTTTCCAAAAATAAATACCGAGGGACCATTTTTGTAAATTTTGGATTTTGAGGGACTGGAATTGTAAATATTCCAAAGTTTCCAAAAAGGGTTTATTTTGCCAAGTTACAATAGTACAAAGGTTTTGAATGATAATTTTCCACTTTTGAAAACCCAGGGACCATTTTTGCCATTTTTTGAATCTTCAGGGACTGTTTTTGACAATTTTGAAATTTTGCTTAGTTTTTTGTTTGTTTTCAATCTTTTACACCTAAAACGCTTAAAAACATACTCCAAAGATATTTGTAACATTATTTGGTCGTTTTCAGGTGTTTTTGGTCGTTTTGGTTCGGAAAATGGAAGGAAAGATATGTGTAAAAAGGCACATATCAAATCCCCCACACTAAGCAATTGCTAGTCCCTAGCAATTATGAAGAGTTAATGGATTTTATCTCTTTACCAAAAGCCATTACTTCTTGAGTAGCCAAATGTTTCAGTTCAAGTAAGAACTATTGTACACCGATATCCATGTGATTTTGAGCAAATCACCAGCTTTAAACGGATTTGATTAGTCTTTACCGGAAGCCGTTTGCTTCTGGACTAGCCAACTCTTGATGGAATTCGGTCATCATCTTGGTGAGTTGATTAACAATTATGGTTTTTCAACTGCCTTTACCACAAGCCATAACCTTGCGGGCTAGCCAACTCTTCACTAATTAAAGATATGGTGAGTCAAATACCATACAATTTTTGGCAAATTGCAAGCCATAAACGGATTTGATGTATCTTTAGCAAGAGCCGTTTGCTCCTGGATTAGCCAATCCTTTTGTCGGTTAGACATGGCGGACTGATAACCACAAAAAAAAAA
>LBNU01037188.1:15051-32718 GCA_014162995.1 Artemisia annua | reverse complement strand
GACCGGACCGACCACATTCGGTCCGGTCTCGGTCTATGGTTTTTCCGGTTCTCGGTCTTCGGTCCCGTCCGGTCTTGGTCGGTCCGGTCCGGTTTTTGGACCGTGATCACCCTTAGCTATCACAAGGCTTAGGTTTAAAGTTTTATCTTATCTGGAAACTAAAATAAAGAAACAAAATGAAGAAATTTTAATAAATTACATTCTTATTAGAATAGTAGAAGTGTTATATTAGTATATTAAATTTAGGTTGTAAATGTCCAATTTAATCTCTAGCTTATAGTTATAATAACTTTAAAGGATTTTGCTAAACAATGTCTACTTGACAATGCTTAAATCAACGGTTAATATGAATATAAAAGAAATTTGGACTTTGTTAAATTAAAAACAATATATATTTATGTTAGTTATTTTTATTTATTATGTATTAAATACATAATTATTTTAAAAAAAAAAAAAAAAAAAAAAAAAAAAAAAAAAAAAAAACAGATTATTTAATGTGTTTTAAAATTAACAAAATAAACTAAGATTAAACTTTATTATGAGTATGTTTGACATATAAGATTGTTGAGAGATTATGTTTATTTTTTCAAAAAATAAGCTGTTTAAAAAGTTTTAGTAGTTTACNTATGCCTAGTTGAATTCAAAGTTGGATATTTTAGTGTCTTAACGTTACCATTATTAAACCGGCCAACAATGCCTCATTGACATCGTTAGTTATCACAAGGCTTTGGTTTTTAAAGTTTTATCTTATCTTACTAAAAATAAATAAACAAAATGAAGAAATTTTAATAAATTACATATTCTTATTAGAATAGTAGAAGTGTTAATCTTAGATTTATATTAGTATATTAAATTTAGGTTGTACATGTCCAATTTAATTTGCTAAACAATGTCTATTGGACAATGCTTAAATCAACAGTTAATATTAATATAAAAGAAATTTAGATTTTGTTAAATAAAAAAATAATATATATTTAAGTTAATTTATGTTTATTTACTATGCATTAAATACATAATTACTTTAGATATGAAAAGGAAAGATTATTTAACTTGATTTATGCATTGGCTAACGAACATTGTTTAGCAAATCCTAACTTCAATAAAATTAACAAAATAAATCTGATGAATACTTTTAGTAGTTTACAATTACTTGAAATTAAAAATGAAAAAATAATTTGAGACAACATACGGCAGTATTTCCTAGAAATAACTACTGATAAGATACGTGAACTGTCTTATTAACTGTGACCCCTACCACATCATAATACCCAATAACTCTCCACACCAGATCACACACCCACTTATTCTTATGATAAACATAAGTCGATAACCTATGAGAGCATATATATAAATAATAATTTATAACTGACACTAAAACACTCACCCCCAAATCCTTATCCTCTTCAACTTCCAACACTTCCACTATATTAAAAAAAACACAAACACATACAAAAAAAAAAGAAAAAAGTTTCATGGAAAACTGTCTCTCATCTTGTTTCAAAAACACCCTTGTAGTAACAATCTCAAACTCTCCTGTTAGCAACAACAAGAACCGTTGTTTGGTCGGGAAGTTACAAAAAAAGTGTCGTGTTTTGGTTGCTAAATATGGTGGATATAGTAAGTATGGTTATTATGAATATAATAGCTGTTTGAATACGCCTATTGAGCCTGTGACTCCTGCTGGGAGGTATTTGTCGACTGTGTTGTTGAATGAAAGGAAGAGTTTTCATGATAAGGTGGCTGAGACTTTGGAGGAGCTTGTGGCTGACCGTGATGAGGCTTTTTTGAGGATGATGGTTAGCGGGGATGGTTCAACTGAAGCTTATCTTCATAGGTTTGTGATTATTTATTTATTTATTATTTTTTTATTTTTATAATACCGCTAGGTGCAAATAAACTTGAAGTGCCCACGAAAAGTGGGTAAATGGGGGCTTTACCCGGTTTGATTCTGTGTGAGTTCAAACACCGTAGATTAGTTCGGTCAAAAAGTCCAAAACCATGGTTACGAAAACAAAAAAAAGTTGGTTAATAGCTTGAGTGAGTAGAAATAATGCTCGATGCAAATTGTTCAAAAGGTCGAAAACTATTCTTAACTAGAAAAGAAAACTAGAATAGGTACACTAACATCCTAGGTTATTGATATTGTGGTCGAAAACTATTCCTGTACTAGGTATTTAGTTGATAATTATATCTTTGTTAATGATATTGTGGTGATGTGCATATGTATAGTCTTTAGAGGATAATTGTTTGCCTGAGTTTTACAGAGTATTATGATTTATGATTATGTGGGTTTTTAGTGATAGTTAGTTTTACTCTTTAAAACTCTCGTACAGAAACGACTAAAAAATATATATATGAATTTGGCCCGGATTAGGTGTGTGTTGACTTCAGATTCTGAGAGTAATTATCGGATTTTATGCTTAGTATAGCGAGATTGGTTTCTGATTATTTGACCCTCGGATGATCAGTTTAGATGTTTAATACTGATGATGTGTGTTTAAATAATACGTATGGAACAAGGTGTACGAAAGTTGATTTTGGCAATCTGCTTAACAACTAAGTAACACAACTAGAAATTGGAGAAGTACAATTAAGTATTAACTCTTGAAGTCCGTTGAGTTTCAACTGAAATGTCACAATAAATAAATAAGAACACAAAAAGTCATAGAAAATTCCAAGCCATGACATGCCATTTAATTGAAGGCGACGGTATTTATAGTTAGGATACAAATAGTCCATAAAGTGCTACAAGATGTTTAAATAATCCCGACATAGTCATGGCTCACGTACAAACACTTTAGGTATCACTAAGCTAATATGTTCCTTAATGTTAGTTAAGAAAGAATTGCCTCGTTAGTATGGTCTGTTATAATTTGGATTTTCTTCTATTTGCGGCGCAGCCCTATTGCAGGCAGGGCGTATGTTTTCAAACAGTCTTGTGTATAATAAATACAGAACTACTAGCATGTGAACGTAGGCGTACGTTGATCATATAGAGATTGGTTGAACCCGCCTTTGCCTAACAAAGTTTAGTAGTACGTTGTTCGTTTTGCCTAGCACACAAGAATTTAAGCAAGCTGATCTGAGTGTAAATGGATCTTGCACAGGCAGAATTAACTTAATAGAACTTGAATATTTAACAAATTGATCTATTAATAATCATGAATTTATGAGCACTGCAATTTTGGTCATCTAATTTGTATTATGCACATATGTTACAGGAGGATTGCTGAGCTAAAAGGGAATGAATGCCAAACTGCTGTAGAAGACGTCATGTACATGTTAATTCTTTACAAATTCTCAGAACTCAAAGTTCATCTGATTCCTCGCCTTTCAAAGTGTATTTACAACAAAAGACTAGAAATCTTGCCTTCAAAGGACTGGGAACTCGAGTCCATTCATAGCTTCGAAATCTTGGAGATGATAAAACAACATCTAACTTCAGTTATTGGATGGAGATCAGACTTTAGTGTCACTGACAATTGGGCCACAACCAAAATCAAACATCACCGTCTTTGTCAAATCTATACAGGTTCCATACTCTTCGGATACTTTCTCAAATCCGCCTCGCTAAGGCACCGGCTAGAAATGAGCCTTGTGGACCCCATTGATGATATGATCTTCAACAAGTTCAGACCAAAGAACTTGGTTTTTGGTAACACCTGCAACATGGTAACAACATCAACATTTGATAGTAAAAAGAAACGTGAGAACCTGAGCTCATACTTAATGGGGTTCGCCCTTGATTCATTAGCGAAATGTGCTCAACCAAATTCTAAGGAGGCTCTAAATCTGATAGCGAAACATACTGTTGCACTTTTTGGTGACATAGAATCTGATGAAATGATTTCTACATCGTTTTCGACCCTGAAGAGATTTGTGATGGAGGCGATTGCTTTTGGCTCATTTCTTTGGGATACGGAAGAATATGTCACGACTGTATATAATCTTCAGGAGAACAAGTAATCACACGAAGCCACACCTAGCAGAGAACTCAGAGCCTAGTATGCTTTACGAATTTGTCTATATTAGTTGGTGTGTATAACTAGTTAAGCCTTTTTTTTCCTTGTATAGGAGTGTTAACTTTTGGTACATATTTGTTTAATGTCGATAGTGTTTTTTGGTACTCTGTCTCTTAAACATAATGTTTCTTTTCTCACTATTGAGACATTGATTACGAACTTAATCAATTTGGTATACAATTAGTTAGTAAAACACTAAAACATTAATGTTTAACGTGTTGTTTAGTTAGTGACCTTGTCTTGATCAATATCAACGTAGGGATTTTAGTTTTAGCTTTTTGATTAATATTTTTTCGTGTCTTTCTGCTTATGTATGTTCTTCATAGGATTATTTTGTTTGCCATAACCATGCTGTCGAACCTTGTTTCTCACTTTCTTTGCCATAATACATAAAGGAAATTTCTGAAAAACTGTTTAGGAATTAGGATGTTGCATGCAATAAAATTAAACTTTGAACTACAGTAGTTCAACTACTTGTAAAATCCTTTGGATTGTGCTCAACCCGTTAGACCCGTTGCACTTCTGGCAAATTAAACTTATTCATTTGACTTACGTGGAATTAAACGACAGTCAGAAAGTAAAAGGATTGTTTACTTTCACTATCGGGTAAGGGTGTGACTGTCTACATCATACCTCCCTGGACCCCACTCACTCCAACGGGTTGGTTATTATAGTCTTGTGTAATGTTGAATTCAGAGTCCCAAGGGACACATTTTAGTCAGAAAGTAAAAGGATTGTTTACTTTCACTATCGGGTAAGGGTGTGACTGTCTACATCATACCTCCCTGGACCCCACTCACTCCAACGGGTTGGTTATTATAGTCTTGTGTAATGTTGAATTCAGAGTCCCAAGGGACACATTTTAGTTGTGATTTTGTTTCATGCGAAAGTGGCCTTTTGCCAACAAAGTTGTTTTCGCTCCATTAATGATTGATGATTTTAGTTGTGATTAAAGAAGAAGGTTTATAAAGTCACACTTGTAATATTTTAAGAAAAGGTTGATGTATTGTTTGGTAGAGTGTCGCTCTTAATACTTTGCATCTTATTATCTGGTCTATAAACTAATCGAATGATTGTTTAATATGTTTTATATTTGATTTTGAGGTGATGGATGGTTAGTTTGATCCCACATATTTATCTTTACAACAGTATGATACATGATATTCTCATCTGGTCACTATCAGCCATTGTTACGTTTTTATGCTAAGAAGATACTAGTAATATTCTTTGAGTCTATCAGTCAAGTCTTCCAATCAAATCAAATCAAATCAGGATCCTCTAAGTCTAAAGACTTACAATTGATCCGTAGTTAGACCGCAACAATAAAAATTCTAGATCTGCCAAGACTTGGGACAACCCTCAAGAACTCTCTACTTCATTGGATAAAGCTGTCATTATCTGCCTGGTTTGCCTTGCATCAACTGCAATTGGAAAATCTACACAAACCAACAAGATTTTTCTTTGTTCATCTTTAATTATGGCTGAACTGAACTTGGAAACCTTTGCACAACTATACAGAAAAATCAAAATTGAGTGCCAAGTAACAACAGATTGTACATTCCAAGTCTTGTAGAAACTGAGAGCATAAGTCTCAAAATATAAATGCAAGTATATATATAATCAGTAAAGTGTGAATGTTTATAGTAAGTAAACATTTAGAGATGTAGTGTTTGACATAGATTCTGATCATCCAACATCACCAATTCATGAACAACAACAACAACAACCTCGCCAATCTTCACAAATACCAAAACAAACTCCTAAATCTCAAAAGAAAGTCTCCAAATGAAACCACAGCCTGCTTATTACAAAATGGAATGCTACCACTGGATCTAAAAACTACATTGAATTATTCTGATCTTGGAATATATCTGAATTATATCTTACTTATAAACTAGGTTCTAGGGGTTAGAAGTGAAATTGTGGCATAGTTGGGTGAATTTTGTATCTGCATGCTACTTGTACCCTCGGAATTGGGTTCCAAATAAAAGCCTGGTTCTTTTGGCTCACATAATTCAACGTCGCTACTTAACATCGTAACCACCATAGCTATGTTTGGTCTATCGTTTGGGTTGTGTTGAATGCATAACAAACCAACATGGATTGTTCGCAACACTTCAAATTTGTCGCATGAAGCTAAAAAAGATTCATCGGCTAGTTCCAAGGCCTTTCCTTCTTTATAGAGTTTCCATGCCTAAAAATTAACCAAAAGTGCCAAACGACGTAAGAATGAACATAAATAGTCAATTTCATTTTTTAAGGCAAATTTTGACTTGCTATCTTACATGTCCAAGAAGGCTGTGGCTATCAGATAGGTGGAAGAATCCTCTGTTTCTCTTCCCACTTACGATCTCCAATATCATAACACCGAAGCTAAACACATCTGATTTTATTGAAAACTTTCCGTCTCCAGCATACTCGGGGGACATGTACCCACTGCACAAAAATGTCCGTCATTTATATGTAGTTGACAATTTTTCTTTTTGCGACTTTATATAAAATGAAAAGAATATTGAAAACGCACCCCAAAGAACGAAACAATGGACTAGAACAATAATTTCGTGATGAACTTAAACACATGATCTAAGCTATAACAATGTGGACACTTAATATTGGACGGAGGGAGTAGTAGGCTAAGAGCCAAGAGTTATAAGCATTTAAACTTCTCTTATTCCATCCAGGTAGTAGAACATGTTGCTACAGAAAAATATAACTACGTCTTATATATTTTATATTTTATAAGAAACGAGTAAAATGCAAGTAACTTTCCCAAAATTCTAGAAAACAGAAGTAACTTTACCATAAACTGAAACTGTAAAAGCATAGAATGTAATTAAAGTAACTTCTTACTATGTCCCAACGACTCTTTTAGTATTTCCTTCGGTTTCATTTCCACCAAAGCTTCTTGCGAGACCAAAATCTGATATCTTTGGATTCATTTCATGATCGAGCAAAATGTTGGCGGCCTTAAGGTCTCTATGAATGATTAGCAGTCGAGAATCTTGATGAAGATAAAGTAAACCTCGAGCAATTCCAATGATAATATGGAATCTTTGTGACCAGTTGAGTGCCCTGCTTTTCGTTTCATCTGCAAAAAGAGTTTTTTGTTACTTTGTTTCCTTGAATGCTTGATATGAATTTGTACAAGTAAACTTGTTGATGAGCAACTTACCAAACAGATACGAATCAAGGCTACCGTTAGGCATATACTCATAAACCAATAATGTTTCTGTCTCATCGATGCAGTAACCTAGCATTTTGACAAGATTTCGATGTTGAAGCCTTGAAATGAAGATAAGTTCGTTCTTAAACTCTTCAACTCCTTGTGTAGAACATACAGATTTCCTTTTCACTGCAATTTCTCTGCCGTCCTCTAGAACTCCCTTCACAAAGATGCAAGTGAATAATCAATCAATTTAATAGGCAAAATTTATGTTCAGAAAATGTGTCGTACCTTGTAAACTGGTCCAAAACCACCCTCACCGAGCTTGTTATTTGTTGAAAAATCATTTGTTGCAATGCTCAATGTGGATAGACTGAAGAAAGGGAGGTCTAGATGATCCTTATCAGNAATCCTCTGTTTCTCTTCCCACTTACGATCTCCAATATCATAACACCGAAGCTAAACACATCTGATTTTATTGAAAACTTTCCGTCTCCAGCATACTCGGGGGACATGTACCCACTGCACAAAAATGTCCGTCATTTATATGTAGTTGACAATTTTTCTTTTTGCGACTTTATATAAAATGAAAAGAATATTGAAAACGCACCCCAAAGAACGAAACAATGGACTAGAACAATAATTTCGTGATGAACTTAAACACATGATCTAAGCTATAACAATGTGGACACTTAATATTGGACGGAGGGAGTAGTAGGCTAAGAGCCAAGAGTTATAAGCATTTAAACTTCTCTTATTCCATCCAGGTAGTAGAACATGTTGCTACAGAAAAATATAACTACGTCTTATATATTTTATATTTTATAAGAAACGAGTAAAATGCAAGTAACTTTCCCAAAATTCTAGAAAACAGAAGTAACTTTACCATAAACTGAAACTGTAAAAGCATAGAATGTAATTAAAGTAACTTCTTACTATGTCCCAACGACTCTTTTAGTATTTCCTTCGGTTTCATTTCCACCAAAGCTTCTTGCGAGACCAAAATCTGATATCTTTGGATTCATTTCATGATCGAGCAAAATGTTGGCGGCCTTAAGGTCTCTATGAATGATTAGCAGTCGAGAATCTTGATGAAGATAAAGTAAACCTCGAGCAATTCCAATGATAATATGGAATCTTTGTGACCAGTTGAGTGCCCTGCTTTTCGTTTCATCTGCAAAAAGAGTTTTTTGTTACTTTGTTTCCTTGAATGCTTGATATGAATTTGTACAAGTAAACTTGTTGATGAGCAACTTACCAAACAGATACGAATCAAGGCTACCGTTAGGCATATACTCATAAACCAATAATGTTTCTGTCTCATCGATGCAGTAACCTAGCATTTTGACAAGATTTCGATGTTGAAGCCTTGAAATGAAGATAAGTTCGTTCTTAAACTCTTCAACTCCTTGTGTAGAACATACAGATTTCCTTTTCACTGCAATTTCTCTGCCGTCCTCTAGAACTCCCTTCACAAAGATGCAAGTGAATAATCAATCAATTTAATAGGCAAAATTTATGTTCAGAAAATGTGTCGTACCTTGTAAACTGGTCCAAAACCACCCTCACCGAGCTTGTTATTTGTTGAAAAATCATTTGTTGCAATGCTCAATGTGGATAGACTGAAGAAAGGGAGGTCTAGATGATCCTTATCAGCAAATGATTTGCGTCTGCCTATGAAAACAAAAGCAATGTTACTACTCTCTAACTATCAATTAGGCAAAGTATTTACTACCACATAAGGAATCTATAAAAATTATAGATATATAATGAAAGTGAATTACCTTGAGCCTTCGCCTTCTTCTTCTTCTTCTTTAGGATGTATAATATACATAATGCTAATAGAATTACGAATCCTAGACTAGCAGGGATAACAATTACTCGAATTGTTGGTTTGCTTTCCCGATTCCTTTTGTCTTTCTCTAAGGAAAATACAAAATTCAATGGTTATAATTTTTCATAATTCAAAGAAAATGAGATGTGGTTTGATATGTGAGTCACATCTCTTTTTCTTATATGACCAACAAGATTAAAATTTTACCTAATTCAATAGCACTCATTCGTATGTAAATGTCTTGCCCGTTATCAGGAAGTGTTCTCATATCAAAGAATTCATTATACCATACCAAACAACCGATACTTTGTTTGATGTCCAAAGCCGCGTAAGCTGTACAATTGCACTCCTTTTTACATTTCACCTTGCATTGCTCCATTGTCATATTCCTATCAAACCACGATTGACGGGTGTCGGGTAATTTCATAAATGAATACTTTCGAAACCCTTCCCCAACACTACAATTCAATGGTGTCTCCCTTTGACAGCCGCTCGACCAATCTGATATTTCCCATTGATCCGGCTTTTTAGGAGTAAATCCTCTTAGACACACACAATTAGGCGATTGTGCTATGTCACAAATGCCATGAACCCCACATAATGCATACCGTTCACAACTATCTGTTGTAAGTGAAGAATATAGAATCCAACCTTGTGCTCCGGTGATCCAATTCCATTGCGCCATGTTTCCTTCTGGACTTAGTGTCAACTTTGAAAGAACCGCTTTATTTTTCAGTACAAATACAGCTGAAATCTCGTTTCCGTCCATATAAAACGAGGTTCTTCTTATGGGATTCGGATGGTTAGTCGTGCTCCCACTCCACGCAATACCATTCCAAGATCCCAGTCTATATTGGATCACATCTCCATTCTTTTGGTACACTTGTGGGAGTCCATTAAAATCCATATAAATCATATATTCACCTTGTGAAGGATCATCAGCACTTTTCCACGATGTATAGTTCGTTATCAAACCCCTTTCCAAATTTCTCCCAAATTTCATATCTGGCATCATGGTATTTCCTGGATGATCAAAGCTCTGCCAAATGTAATTTGTTGGTCCATCTTCACTATCAGCAACCATAAAATTCGAATTATCTAATAACTGAGCCACCGCGTTTTTAGTGTCTCTTGAGGAATTTGATGACCAAATGATTCGGTTCGTGGTGGAGTCACGAAGCACCAATAATCCACCTGGATTGAGAGTTAGCTCCCCTGTTTTGTTCGTAATTGGAGTCTCTCTATTGGCTACCCAAACAATGGTGCCAGTCGCAAACTTTTTGTACCATATGCCTAAATATCGGTTTTTGGATGTGTTGCTCGGGCTAAAGAACCCGAACTCGAATGATTCTTGGGCCGAAACAATGGTTTCACCATCTTTAAGAGTTTGGTTTATGGATATAGTGTATGCGGCTATAGTACATGTAAGTAATGTATGGAAGCAAAGGAAGAATATGGTTAGTACCTCCATGGTTTTCCTTGTGGTCATGCACCTTTTAGACCGTTGGTCAACGGTCCCCCACTACACAATGTCTGTCATGGTCCGGTCATTTGTAATGGTACTATTTAAGACCGAGTCATCATCCCCTTTTTATTGTGTGTGGTACTTAATTGTTTTTGAGGGAGAAAACTGATGTGCCAGTAACTTCGATCTTGAGTTGGGTTGCATTATGTGTGGCCTTATATCTTCTACTTTTTCTTATAGAGTGATATGCTTTGCACACCACTGACACATACAATTGACAACACCATACATATCTCCATCACCTTTCCATTTCTCATTTCTACTAAGCGAGGTCCACATGCTTCGTACAACACTAGTAGTATTTTAGTTTAATTTTTTTTTTTTTTTTTTTTTTTTTTTTTTAATTTTTTTTTGAAAACCTAAATTCATAGCTCATAGCAGTCACATCCTCATAGCTGCCTATTCTTCTCTCAATACCACCTTTTGAGAGTTGCCCCAACCACTTGATCTGAAAGGTCGCCGGAACCTGACATACACTAACAAATACTCATGATGAAAAAAATGTAAACCACGTCACTGTACCTACGGCCATCCCTCCGGTCGCCACACCTCCGGCTAAACATAACTACTACAACCACCATCGTACCTGAGGCCACCACAGGGTGGTGTATAATTTTTTTATATGTAGTTTTCACGATCTAATACAATTTCTTCTTAGACTAAAAGGCAAGGTCACCACTCCTTCACAATACACATCAGCGCCACGTCAGCTTTCTCTCTCCTCTCTCTTCTCTTCACAACTCTTCACTTTTTAGAGGGCAAGGGAACCTCTAACTTCACCTTTCATTAAATACTCACTTTATAAAAATAATAACACACTAAATACCCCACACACTCACACACAAAATAAAAAAATAATAAAACTAAGTGAGATATGATAGATAGAGGGGGTGGGGCCGGTTTTTTCTGCTTTTACAATTTGGTTATAGTTTCACCAAATATTGTTTTGGGACTTGTGCTTGGCGCGTGAAACAAGATGGAGGGCATGGGAGAAATGCTTGAGGTGGGGCCAAATGGTGAAAGGACCCCTCTCTTGCCTAGTAGCCTTATATAACTCAAACTAGCTTATAGACCCGTGGTAACCCACGGGTTTTTAGATGAGCTTGTGCAAAAAGAAAAATTAGTGTGTGTAAACAAAGTAAGAAAAAACCATAAAGTATAAAGGATGAATCATATATCGTTTAAAAACCATGTAAGATAGAGTAACCTGCAAATTAGAAACCAAACACAAAACATGTACACAATTGCAAATGTGTGCAAAAACATGCATTAGAAAATAGAACACTTAAAAGGAATAAGTAAAAAACAAAAAACATTTCATAGAAAATCCAAATCCACATTGTTCAACCACCAATCAGTGGTGCATTATTCCTAATAGCAGATATTCCAAGTACCAAATAAGTTCCAACGACCTCGCAAACGCGAGGCAACAAAATCCAAAACAAATAACTGATACGCAGGATTGCGACCACGCAACAGGTTTTACCTCTCAAGGGATCTCAAGAGGCTTACAATCCCACCAGGCAGTGTACCTGACTGATGTAGTATAGTGTAGTGGTAAGTACGGGGGATTGATCGTTCTCCACAAGGAATAGTGTTCGTTAGGTATGAAAAACTACTCTAATATGTCTAAGGGTGAGGGATGATTATTTTTGTATTTTTATATTTTTTAGAAAGCAAGTAAAATCTCGGGTTTGAAGGAGTGGGCGGAATTAGTTGCTAGTCAACTAACCCAAAAAACTACTATTGCAATTAAAATTAAAATAACAAGAAAATAAAAGGTTGTGAAACTTATATGGAGACAAGTGTGTTTACTTAGATTTCCTTACTCCCTAACTATCTTTTACCGGTTAATTAGTGTGTATTAATTGCGTGGATGACGGGTGTATTCCTTAATACCATTCGTGGGGTGGCGTACGTACTTCCCCAACTCTATAAGCTCCTACTTCACTCCTATGTCGAGCCTGCTAGAAGCTCCTAACATGGGATCATTAGAATTCGCTCATGCATTAAATACAACCATAAAAACCTAGTACGCATTGGTTCATGTTTCTTAAGACGTTCAAGCAAGTTACCGTATAGGAGGTTAGCCAGTTTTCTTAAGCCTAACATCGATAAACAATCATCCAATACAAGTAATAACACACCAACAACCAATAATCAATAGTTAGGTTTCATTAGATCTAAGCAAACACAAAATAAACCTAGCCTAGCACGTTAATTGAAAGACAAGCATAAGATATAATTAAGCAACACATAGACATATTGATTAATTTGAATGGAGTATTATCTTTAATTGAACATGGAAGAATCAAGGGTGAAACACCCTTGAAAAAGCTGTCAAAATCGTCTAGGGTTTGTTCCCAAAAGTTGCACACTAATGAATGAAATATAGAAAAGTATATATAGAAAATACACTCTGACGGCGTCAGGCTTTAGGTGCTGACGCTGTCAGCTCGCCGCCATTAGGGTTCTCGGATGGCCTAGATTCATCTCTGACGCCGTCACTTGTAAATTTGCTCTGGGCCGTCACTCTTTAACTTAACACCTGACGGCCTAGGATTATTAACACTTGACGCCGTCAGGTGTAAACATCACATTTTCTTCTTAGGGCGTCACGTATAGTCAGAATCCACTCCTTTGTCTTGGTTGGCTGACGGCGTCACCTTGTGACTCTGACGCCGTCAGGAAGGATTTCCAGCATTCTTTTGAGACTTTGTCGTTTTCTTCACTTTATGCTCCAAAAACGTCCAAAATGATGTGTTTTCCATAATTCTTCTCAAAAGTACCTAAAATGACAAAAGGAACGATTTAGGGCAATATTTGATCATATTAACTCGAATTAGGGCTTAAATGACCCCCTAAAACGGGTACACTTTTCACCTCATCAATAACAAACACACAAAATGTTTTTAGGAAGTAAATGCATCCACATTTACTAACGAATACTTGTAAAAAGTCTTAATTCATGTCATGCCTCATTCACGGTTTCTCAACTTTAATTTCCTTATCCAGCACAAACTTTATCTTTTTGGTTGAACTATTTTCTTCTTGATAGGCCAACACGGTATTTTCAACTTCATCAGCCTTCCTCTTTTCTTGAGAAGTCGTGCCAGAAGGCGACTTATCGACATTCATATTACCATTCTTCAGCACATTCTGCGACGTTGTGTTTTCATCGGTCTGTGACTCCAAATCCTGTAAATAATAATAAAAGATTGTTCAATGCTCTGAATGAGGCAATATATAATTAAAGGTAATTGCATGATTCTTGACTAATGTTATTTAATAATTAAGTATACTTACAAATGGCGTCACATCAGCAACCTTAGAGCTAGTAGCTTCATTTTCAGGCTGACAAATAAAATATAAACAATGTGTAGATAAATGCTTATGTTAGCATCGTATTTTTATATTATGAAGTGTCGGTCATTATATCTTTGAATCGTGTAATAGGTTGCGTAAGAAAGTATTTCAAAGTTGTTTGTTCATGTTTATTAGAATGTTAGAACTACAAGGGCTAAACTTGTAAAGGCATGAAAGCTAATATGCCTAGCCCTTTATTAAGGAGTGTAAACCTTCATTTGAAGGTTGGTTGATCATTTGGAATAAACACATAGTAATATTTCACACACTTGATCCTCCCAACTCTCTCTCTATACATCTCTCTTTCTCTCTCTAAGATTTGATGAAGAAGGTCGTGATTTAGGTTGTAACCAAGGTCCTACAAGTGGTATCAGAGCTTGCCATCGGTTTTGGTTTTGATGTAACGAAGCATACGGCTTGTCCATGGAAGATAACCACCTTTTTCAAGCATAGGAGGACGGTTCTCAGCACCGGCAGCATGAATATCTTGTTGAGTTGCCATTATGATTTGATTCAAAGTGATTTGTCGTGAAAAGTTGTTGTTGGATCTTTAGGATGATCTTAGGTTGTTGATGTAGATTCGGTTTGATGAGGCGTAAACGGTTGTTCTTAGTGAGTTTGAGTTTTCCCTCCAAAAATCTAATTTGAAAAAAAATCTTACTAAAATTTGAAAAACACTATGAAATGCTATTCTAAGGTTGCACGAAAAATTTGAGTTTTAAAAATTTTGACGGCAAATTTTATCGAAAAAAATTTGAATTTATGCCTAAAAATTTGAATTTTTGGTCAAAATTTTTAACGTGTTACCAAAATTTAAATCTCGCGTAAAANGAGTTTTCCCTCCAAAAAAAATCTAATTAGAAAAAATTTTCTTATCTAAAATTTGAAAAACACTACGAAATGCAATTCTAAGGTTGCACGAAAAAATTGAGTTTCAAAAATTTTGACGCCAAATTTTATCGAAAAAATTTGAATTTAGGCCGAAAAATTTGAATTTTAGGTCAAAATTTTCAACGTTAAACCAAAATTAAAATCTCGCGTAAAAATTGAACGTTTAATCTCCTGCAGAAAATAAATTTTACTCAAATTTTCCCGCCAAAAAGGATTTCAAACTCGCTAATGAAAACAAGTTTCCAAACTCGCTAAGAAATGTGGCTTCAAACTCGCTATCAAAAGTTAAACCAAACTCGCTATCTTCTTTCTCAAACCAAACTCGCTAGCTTCTTTCTCAAATCAAACTCGCTAGCTTCTTTCTCACACCAAACTCGCTAGCAATAAACTTTTATCAAACTCGCTAGAGAGTTAGGAACATGAAACTCGCTAGGCAGCATGAAACTCGCTAGCATAAAAAGGTTAGCATACTCGCTATGAATTTTCACACCCAAACTCGCTACCAAAACCTTTTACCAAACTCGCTAGCAGGATAACTTACCCAAACTCGCTAGCTAAAATACGAAACTCGCTAAAAGAGGGTTTTGCAAAATGTCAAACTCGCTACTAAACCCTAAAACCCTTTTTAACGTACTGCTTGATATTTGTAACGAGTCAAACGATGTAGAAATCACACCTAACGAATCTTAAACCTTTAAAACACCAAAAACCATTAAACCAAATCAAAACAAGCAAACCAACGACCCAAAAGATGAACCAAACGAATCAAAAAACTAACCAAACTAATCTATATCAACCTAAATCTATCCCTTGGCGATTGATACCACTTGTAGGACCTTGGATAACAACTTATTTCACAACTTATTCATTCTTATTCTAGAGAGAGAGTAGAGAGAGAGAGTGGAGACTTCATGATTAAGATAAGAACTTGTGTGTGTATTATTCCAATGAAGCACTCAACCTTCAAATGAAGGTTTACATACATAATATAGCACTAGGAATATTAGATTTAGGCTTTTACATGTTTAGCCCTTGAACTTCCTAGTTTCTTCTAACTTGAACATATAACTTTTGAAACGCTTTCTAACGCAACCTATTACATGATTTAAGACTTTAATGACCGACACTTTATATATAAAAAATACAAAGCTAACAATTACATCAAAGCAAACACAAACAAACCTAGCCTAGCATGTTAAATAAAAGACAAGCGTAAGATAAAATCAAACAACACATAGACATATTGAATGATTGAATGATTACTTATCTTCAATGAAACATGGAAGATCTAAGGGTATGAAACACTTAAAAAGTGCAGGAAGTTTATACTAGGGTTACACTAAAACTCTCTCCAAAGTTATACACTTTTAATGAATGAAAATCCTAAAATATATATAGAATTTACACTCTGACGGCGTCAGCTTTTAGACTCTGACGCCGTCAACCAACCGCGTTTAGGATTTTCAAATCACCTAGATCTACTTCTGACACCGCCGTCACCTTGTAAATCCTTCTAGGCCGTCTCTCTTTATCATTACACCTGACGGCCTAGACTTCCTAACACCTGACGCCGTCAGGTGTTAAGTCTTGAATTCTTCACTTGGGCGTCTGGTAAAGTCTGAATCCAACTCCTTTGTCTTCAAGTGACGGCGTCACCTTATAGCTCCTGACGACGTCAGGTAGGATTTCCAGCATACTTTTGAGACTTTGTCGTTTTCTTCACTTTTAGGCTCCAAAACGTCCAAAATGCAATGTTTTACAGAATTCCTCCCAAAAGTACTTAAATGACAAAAGGAACGATTTAAGGTAATATTTGATCATAAAATCACGATTTAGGGCTTAAATGACACCCTAAAAGCTTAACACTTTTCGCCTCATCAATAACAAAGGATTAGACTAGTAAACTACTAACTTAGAACCTTAAGCTTTTAGTACATAGTCTAGTAGCGGGATAGGAATATTAGTCAAGTTCTCACCTTATAAGAATAAGTCTTTTTGAGGTTATAGTTTACCTATACCTAGTCTCATAAGTTACCAATCCCATATTAAGATTTTCCTCATGACTTTGAGGATTTAGAAATTCCTAGGAATATTGCATCATTGGGATATTCTGAACCTACCCTAAATTTTATAACCTAGGCTTAGAATTCGAGGTTACTAGTTATAATTAGGAATAAGACATTTGAGGATTTTAGATTACATCTTAGGATTTGACGTTTCTTAGGTTCCACATTAGGACTTCTACTTAGAAGATATTATGGATGTTACCTTACCCGGTTTGAAGTACCTAGAATGTAAGATAGACAACTTAGGCCAAAAGACTAAACAAAAAACTTTACCAAGGAATAATGATACTTCTAATAAACCCCTAAATAAGGAATCACCTAGCCCTTCTCCCGTTATAGGATTTTCTTTACCGATTAGGTCAAACATACCACCCTTAGATTTTAAGACTATCTATAGAAAACTAGATGACTCGAGACCTTTAGGAGGGAAACAAACTTTGAAGGAATCTAGTAAATCTTATCCCCATTAGGATACCATCTTTTCAGGTATCCTATACTCTTATACTTCCGTTTAATCCTATACTCCCGTCCTTTCCCACTCTACCATTTAATCCTATTCTGTAACACCCCCAACTCAAATATGGCAGCTATCGTGCTGGGGGTATTACGGAAATAGAAACCAGGCACATTTATAGTAAACGACCACAACTCGGGACGTTTAAAATGTGACCAAAACATATCATTCGATTTATAAACCATTTAGAGTACAAGTACTCTTTATATAAAAGTTGCAGCGGAAAGTAAATAGAGTTTGCAGCGGAAAAATAAACAAAGTATAGCAGCGGAAATGTAAAAGACAC
>LBNU01037186.1:141693-155065 GCA_014162995.1 Artemisia annua | reverse complement strand
CCTTTCTTAAACACCGCTGATGCCATGATCAAAGTCAAAGGCAGAGAACTCAATCTTGGAGTAGGAGAAGATCGAATCACTTTCTTAATCGATAAAGCAATGAAATATCCAAATTCAAGTGATGAAACATGCTATAACATCGATGTAATTGATGAAGTCACTGAAGAAGAGTTGGATGCATTACTTGACGATTCGAAACCATTCATGACTACTTCTGAAAAGATCAGTGAAACAGATTCTGATAAAGAATTTGAGGAATTCATGGAAGTAAAATTTAAGAAGAAGAAGAAGAGGAGAAAGAAGAGAAATTTGAGGATATCACTGAAAAAGATCAAATGAAAATCAAATCTTCTCTAGAAGAACCACCCACTGATTTGGAACTCAAACCTCTTCCCAATAATCTCGAATACGCCTACTTAGAAGGAAATTCACTCCTTCCAGTAGTCATATCATCGTTACTCGAAACAAATCAAAAAGAAAGACTAGTTTTTGTTCTTAAGAAGCATAAACGCGCTTTTGCGTGGAAAACTTCTGACATTCCAGGAATTAGCCCAGATTTTTGCAAACACAAAATCAATTGTGAAGAAGGTACTAAACCTGTTGTAGAAAGACAACGTCGACTCAACCCAAATATGAAAGAAGTGGTTAAGAAGGAAATCATCAAACTTCTTGACGCAGGAATTATTTATCCTATCGAGGATAGTCCATGGGTGAGTCCAGTTCATTGTCTTCCGAAGAAAGGAGGAATGACCATAGTAACCAACGAAAGGAATGAATTAGTTCCTACTAGAACTATCACTGGATGGCGAGTATGTATTGATTACAGAAAACTTAACAAAGCCACCAGGAAAGATCATTTTCCTCTACCATTCATGGATCAGATGCTCGAAAGATTAGCAGGGAACAAATACTTTTGCTTCCTTGATGGTTTTTCGGGATATTTCCAAATTCCTATCGATCCAGCCGATCAAGAGAAAACCACATTTACATGTCCTTTTGGAACCTACGCTTATCGGCGTATGTCCTTTGGTCTATGTAATGCACCTGCTACCTTTCAAAGGTGTATGATAGCAATATTCCAAGACATGCTTGAGACATCTATGGAAGTTTTCATGGATGACTTCTCTGTTTTTGGTGATTCTTTTGAAACTTGTCTTTCCAATCTCGATAAAATGCTTGAGAGATGTGAAGCTGCACATCTAGTTCTTAATTGGGAAAAATGCCATTTCATGGTGACTGAAGGAATTGTGTTAGGACACAAAATATCAAGTTCAGGAATGGAAGTAGACAAAGCGAAAATTGATGTTATCACCAAATTACCACCACCAACTAACGTTAAAGCCGTTAGAAGTTTTCTAGGACATGCCGGTTTTTACCGCCGTTTTATCAAAGATTTTTCGAAAATATCGCGTCCTATGACTAAACTTTTAGAAAAGGATTCTGTTTTTGATTTCAATGCTGACTGCATTAAAGCTTTCGAAACATTGAAAAGTCAATTGACTAGTGCCCCAATTATGGTTGCACCTAATTGGTCACTACCATTTGAACTCATGTGTGATGCAAGCGATTTCGCTGTGGGAGCTGTTTTAGGACAACGTGAAGGAAAACATTTTCGTCCTATATACTTCGCTAGTAAAACACTCAACAATGCTCAACAAAACTATACGGTTACAGAAAAGGAGTTATTAGCCGTAGTTTTTGCATTCGACAAATTCAGATCTTATCTCGTGCTTTCAAAAACGATAGTTTTTACAGATCATTCCGCACTCAAATATCTGTTTACCAAACAAGATGCAAAACCGCGTCTTATCAGATGGATTTTACTACTCCAAGAGTTCGACATCGAAATAAAAGATAAGAAAGGAGCAGAAAATCTTGCAGCCGATCATCTGTCACGTCTAGAGAATCCAAATTTGGAAGAATTAAAAGAAAATGAAATTAACGATTATTTTCCGGATGAAACTCTCATGACGATAGATAAAGATGATGATGAAGAAGTACCATGGTTTGCAGATTACGCAAATTATCTTGCAGGAGATATTCTTAAAAAAGGGATGAGTCACTACCAACGTAGTAAGTTCTTTTCGGAACTAAAACACTACTATTGGGAGAAACCTTATCTTTTCAAAATGTGCAAGGATGGAATGATCCGAAGATGTGTTTCGGGTGCCGAAACAAGAAAAATTCTTGATGAATGTCATCATGGCCCAACTGGGGGACATTATGGTCCTTCCACTACAGCTAAAAAAGTTTTTGATGCTGGATTTTATTGGCCCACAATTTTCAAAGAAGCATATACTCTCGTTCAAAACTGCGATGCGTGCCAAAAGTCCGGTAACCTTTCTCGTAGAGATGAAATGCCTCAAAAGAGCATTCAAGTCTGCGAAATATTCGATGTTTGGGGAATTGATTTTATGGGACCCTTCCCTAAATCACACAAATACGAATATATCCTCGTTGCAATCGATTATGTTTCAAAATGGGTAGAAGCTGAAGCTCTTCCTACTAACGATGCACGAGTTGTTGTTAACTTTCTCAAAAAGCTTTTCGCTCGCTATGGAATTCCTAAAGCTTTAATAAGCGATAGAGGATCTCATTTCTGCAATAAACAAATGGAGAAAGTAATGAAACGATATGGAGTTCATCATCGTTTTGCTACAGCTTATCACCCACAAACTAGTGGTCAAGTTGAAAATACAAATAGAGCTATAAAAAGAATACTTGAAAAAACGGTTAAGGACAATCCTGCCGTATGGTCAAGGAAATTAGACGACGCTCTATGGGCATTTCGTACGGCTTATAAAACACCAATTGGTACAACACCGTACAGACTTTTGTATGGGAAAACATGTCATTTGCCGTTCGAACTCGAACACCGTGCTTATTGGGCATTGAGAAGCTGTAATCCTGATCTGAAAATAGCTGGAGAAAAGAGATTTTTGCAACTGCATGAACTCGATGAGTTAAGACTTCAAGCCTATGAAAACTCTAAGCTATACAAAGCAAGAACCAAAGCTTACCACGATAGAAAGCTAAGAATTCGAAAACAATTCAAAGCTGGAGATAAGGTTCTACTCTTCAACATGAAATATAAGTTTAAAGCTCCGAAACTCAAGCCAAAATGGTTCGGACCATATGTAGTGAAACATGGATTTCCATCAGGTTATGTTGAACTTTATGACAAACAAGGTGGAAGTTTCATTGTAAATGGGCATCGAATTAAACTCTATTATGATAAAGAGCAATTAAACTTGATTTCTAATGAAGAAATTCCATTCGAATCTGAATATGAAGCTATCACATTCATGGCTCCACACAAGGACATGGTTCCTTGGGCACACAATACTGGTTTTATCTATGATGCTCTTCCTAGAGCATGGGAAAAAGTTACATTGGAAAATATAGATGAAACGGGGGAGGGAATTGTGATAGGAAATGTGGTGTATATACCTAAGAGGAAGCATAACACTACACCTACATAAACTGTTCGAAGTTTGAGTCCGGCTGAGGACTCGTTAATAAAACAAGCGCTTCTCGGGAGGCAACCCGTGTGTTTATTTTAAATGTTTTAATTTTCAGTGTCTACACCCCAAAGTTTTACCACTTGGTTAAACTTAAGTGTGGGGGTGTGCCACTTCTTTAAATAAATTGCAATGCTTTTTGTTTGTTTGTTTTTGTTTTCTAATAATGCAGGTATTGATTTCAAGGAAATAGACGATTGGACAGAAGAATAAAAGCTGATATCATGGTTTATTTTCTCATTTCCCTACTTTCATACTTTTTAAGTTCGTTTATCACATTGAGGACAATGCTTAACTTAAGTGTGGGGGGGTGAGTAGGTAAATAAGAAATTAATTGTTATATCGAGCTAATTTTTAAATTTTGTTTGTCCTTATAATCTAGTTGTTTTCACACTTTTAGGAATAATTTATTAGAATAACTGGATTTATCCACTGGAAAAATCAGTAATTTTGAAAGAATTGAGATGTGTCCCGATTAATATTGCAGTCCACTTTTGGATCGATAACATTTGCTAGCACACATTATAACCCTTTCCACCAAATTGTGAGGATTTTAGCCTGTTCATAACGAGCTTACATCTTTTGTGCTCGAATCTTTTGTTATGAGTGTGCCGGTGATTTTATTTATTCTAGAACTTGTACTTGTAAATCATTACGAGACCGTTGTGAGATTACACTTTTGTAATATAAGAATACATACATGATAAGAGGCAACCTTAGGATTTTAACCAAATAGCCTTCCTTATTGATTGTTAGCTAGTCACATTGATTAGTTAATTTCCAATCTTGAACCCTTTTGTTAGCGTTCATCTTTAACGCTAGATACCCCTAGTTACACCTTCTGAGCCTTTTCATTTTCTTTTGTTAAAACCATAAAAATACAAAAAGATTTTACACTTTTTAGCCTAGCCTTACCCTTAGTCAAGTCTTGGTGAGTTGTTAGCTTTATGAAGAAGTATGTTATGAATCATAAAGAAAGAATGGAGAAAGTGGAAATTCAAGAATCAGCGATTGAAGCAAGTAAAGTTTAGTCATCACAATATGTATGATGACGAATGTTTCCAAGTGTTATGTATATAGTGAGCTTATTTGCAAAAAAAAAAGAAAAAAAAAGTTTTTAGTTTGATATGTAAAGTGTTATGTATAGCCAATGAGCTATGAAATAAAGCATTTATCGCGAAAGAATGAAGTTCTCAAAGACTACGAGGTTATGATTCAAGGAAGAAAAGCTAATAACACTCGATCCATCGACTTGGACTAGTTTGTATATTCTTAAACATCACTTACCCTTCAATAATCCCATGTCTTATCCATACCCTTTAACTTAGTGTATTTATTGAGTGTATTGACAAGTAGTGACCATCCGAGTTTTTGGTAAACCCAAAGATTCGCGGCAGCGATCTACTATGATTTACACAAGATACTTGCACGAAGGTTTTACTAACCCTTTTTAGTCTAAACCCGAATAAAAGACCTCTTTGATATGTAGACTTGGTGCTTACGCCATTGCGGTGTAGTTTTGTTTCATGTACAAGCTTATGGTAATAATTAGATCATGACTGAGCAATGAGTGTGATTTATCATATACGCTACCCCATATGAGTGTTATGAGTGAATTATATCTTATTCTTCTTTCGTGAGGTGTTTTAGGAGTGTTAATCGAGCAAGAAAATCATTGGGTATTGTCAAACATCTCAATTATTTCCTTTATAAAAGCTTAACAAGGATGATCTAACTTGTACTTGTATAAGGAGGATTCTCATCACATTTTTCAGAAACCACTTTTGTTTACCATGTGGATATTTAGTTTTCTTCTAGATTTGCTTGAGGACAAGCAAAGTTTAAGTGTGGGGGATTTGATAACGCTCAAAGTTAACATGTTTTTAGAAGCGTTATTAGTGTTTTTATGCATGTTATTTGGTTACTTTTATATGCTTTTGCCACTAAATCGTATCAAAGTATGTTTTTGTAGCATATGTAGCCAAATGTAGGAAAAACGAAGAAAAAGTGAAGAAAATGAAGTATATGCGATTAGACGAAGATTCCCAAAGTCAAAGTCCAAAATCAATCAGACTTCACCATCCGATCGGTTGGTGGCCAACCGACCGGATAGCCACATTTACCACCTCCATCCGATCGGCAGCAACCCGCAACCGATTCGGATGGAAGTTCTGAAGAGAAGGATAACTTTTTGTGCACGAATCTTGGCCTTTTGTCTCAAAGTTCTAGGCTCTTCTTAGTGTCTTGTTGTCCAAGTTCTAGCATTTATGTTCCTATTGATTGCTAGGAGTATTTGACAAGCCTAAAAGGACCTCTAGAGTACACCATTCAACACACACTTCAAGAGGACAATTACTCTCATCATTACTCTCAATTATTATCATCATCAAGCTCTAAAAGAAGGCAAAATTCGTGCAGAAAGAACCAGGAACATTTGGAGAACCAAGGAAGCAACATTTGGAGGCCAAAATCTCAAGAAATCATCACCAATACTTAGGTTATCAATACCTTGTCATTTGTTATCAATTTCAAAGCATTGTAAGACTTAAAACCATGGATTCTAATGTTAAATATTCTGAGTTTATTTGCATGTTTGCTATGAGTAGCTAGTAACCTTTTTACACTTGTTTTGATGATGTTTTATGCTTAGTGATAGTTATGATTGTGATAACATGTTTTAATTCAATTTCAAGTCAATCTTAAGAACCAATTGTACCTTAAGTTTCATAGTGACATTTGTTGAGTCAAGGTTAACTAATTGATAATAGTTTCAAGGGTCGAAAGATTTGTTATTATTCAACTAGTTATAATCATTTGTCTATGAATGATTGTTTTTCACCATAATTATTCTTGACTAAACAAAGAAACAAGAAGTATGATTGTAATGAGAATGCTTTTATAAAATCAAATCAGATTGTTTGTAAACCTTTAATTGGACGAAAGTTTAGATGTTTATAGACAATTGTAACTTGTTTGTCTATGAATGAGTTACCTTTTATAATGACCATTTCCTAAGAGTATTTGATTTATAATAAGAGTTTATTCTTGTGTTTAAGATAACCATACCTTATGAACCTTGGATTGATCTTGAATTGATTGGTTTACACTTGAAGCTTGTTTTATGAACTAAAATCTTGACGAAGGTTTAACTTGTAGAAACAATAGATTAGACCACCATCTAATTATCACAACCAACATGTTATCAAAAGTTATCACAATCATGTGTGTCATTGAGTACAAAACTAGTCTAAACAAGTGTAGTTTTTAAATTATTGAATTTGCTTATTATCTTATTTGCTTACGTTTAAAGATTTACTTTTAAGACTAATATTTTGATTCACTCACAAATCCCTGCGAACGATCCAGACTTACCAACACATCTTGCTATAACGGACGAGTACACTTGCTCGTATGTGTTGTTTCTAGATCCGGTAATTCACCTTTATAAATTTAAAACTTGCACTTACAAAATGCACATCAGTTGTGAAGATACGAATCTTAGTCTAAATTGGGAGAAAAGTCATTTCATGGTCAAAGAAGGCATTGTCCTTGGCCATAAGATTTCAAAGAGCGGGATTGAGGTCGACAAGGCTAAAATCGATGTCATTGCTAAACTACCTCCTCCCACAACTGTTAAAGGTGTTCGGAGTTTTCTGGGTCATGCCGATTTCTATCATAGATTCATTCAAGAATTTTCAAAGATCGCCGGCCAATTACCCGACTTCTTGAAAAAGAAACTCCATTTGTCTTTTCCGATGAGTGCATCAAGGCTTTTCAAACTCTCAAGAAAAAGCTTACTGAGGCACCGATCTTAGTTACTGATGACGTTAAATTTACCCATGATTTAAGTGTCAATTTCCCCCTAAATTGCTCATCTTTTCTATTCATATGAAGAATATATACTCTTATTTCTTCCTATTTTGGTTTCAGGGTAAAGATGAGTAAAAGAACGAAAAAACGCGGAAATGGAAGGACTTAAGAGCAAATACGTGGAAAATATGGATTCTGCACACACTACGGCGTAGAGGTTCATCCACCTATGCCGTAGCACAGATTTATGAAGACTACGGCGTAGCTCACTCTATGACTACGGCGTAGAAATACACTAAAGGGCACTACGGAGTAGCAACTCTCCACCTACGATGTAGACCCCAATTTGAGGCAGTGAAGAACTAACGAGGCCAAAGAAGAAGTTACTTCGTAGTAACCCTAACAACTACGCCGTAGAAGCATCCAATGAAGAAACTACGCCTGTAGCACTTGATCAAGCTACGGCGTAGTCCAGATTTACAAAGGCTACGGCGTAGCAACTCAATCAGCTACACCGTAGCAAAGTCGGGCCTATAAATACCAGCCCTAATTCCTAGTTTATTCATTCACTTTTAACCACACAGAAGTTGGGAGAAACTCAGGGAGCAGGAGGAATGAAGTTCTAGCCACATAGAAGTCATTTCCAAGGGAGGATTCACACACCAATCATAAGTTTATCAATTCCTTTGTATTGTATTCGATTCATGTTTACATTTGTATTAATCAAACATTGTTTTACTGCAAATATGAATATGAGTGGCTAAACACCTCTTGGTGTTAGCCTAGTAATGAAATTGTTATTGTTATGATTTAGTTTTCTACGCATCTATTGTCTATTGTTTGTATACTTTCATGGCGAGTCTTAGGACACTCTAGTTCCCGTAGTGTTGAGCGTTGGTTGTTCCTTGGAGGCTTGTAGAATTAACCCTAGGAAGCAAGCCGATAGGGATGTGACTTGGTGATAGCAATATCACCATACATGTGCGAATTAACCCTAGGACCACCTACCAATGCGATACGCTTAAAGGAATTAGAGGGGGTGTAAGATCTGACCATGCCGCATCTCGCTAGACTTGTCCATGTTAGTAGATGTACTTAATGACTCTTACATCTTCTTAGGTTCACGCCGCCCGATGAACCCTCGGCTTTACAATAGTCGTGGAAAGGACAAGGTTTAAGATAGATTTAGGTGATTTAACCCTCTGATCCTAAATGAGTGTAACCCCTAGATGATATGATAGGATGCATTTATAGAAAACTAATCATAATGATAACAAGAGTAGTAATTAGGTTAGCACTATCTATTTACCGATCTTCTTCCATTTATTTATTTGCTTTGTTATTTACATTTTTAGTTAATTAATCTTTCAACTCATAAAACCCCTTTTTACACGTGACACTAGACTTAGATAGACTCTAAATACATAGCTCTTAGGACGACCTCGGCTTTACCAACTAGCTATACCATACACGACCGGGTACACTACCCGTTAGTGCATTAGGTAGACCTTAGGTAAACGAGACACTTTATAAATATTAAAACCTGGTCGCTAACGAAGAATAAACATAGAATATATCTAGGTGAAATATCTAGAATGTTAATATCTAAATAAGATTATCTACATGGAAATATCTAGATTAGGATCTAGAAAGTATCTAGATTAGGATGATGATGTTAGTAATTATCCATGAAAAATATCTTGATTCTAGAATCTTCTGTGGACTAGTATAAATAAGTGTTAGAGACATGCCTTTGTAATCAAGCAAAGTTAAGCAATTCAATAACATCATAAACTTTCCATAATTGTTTCACTTTTCCTAAATTTCCTTTATAACCTTTCATAAAATATAAGCCTAAAAGACCCTCGTGTTTCCAACAAATATACCTTATTCTCTTTAAAGGCGCAGTGAATTTATCTTTTGGAAGATGATGCCACTGGATCATGGGTCCTTGAACTATTTTACAATTCTTAAAAGAAGCAACAATCACTTGAACAAAACTAGTGAATATGCTCTTTTTAACTTTACTCTTGATATGAAGAGAAGAAGCTACAAAGAACATAACACAAGATAAGAACATGACAACCAATGGAACTCCAAAGCCGATTTTCCAACCAGCATGATCTTGATTATAAACAATGCCTGTAAATGTAAGTAGTGGCGCGGTCGTAACAGAACCATAATACCAAACAAATAAGCTTTCTAAGACCCTCTCATTGTTGGGATTATTTGGATTGTTAATTTTTTTCCTGAATGCTAATGAACATGGTTTAACACCTCCTGCTCCCATTGTGATGAATATAAAGCAAAAGATCAAGAAAGCAAATTTTGAATTTGTGGGTTTGCAGGTTTCAGTTAATTGGTTGCAAGGTGGTGGCTTAAGTTGTGGAACCATTGTAGTTAACAAAATAGTTATAGCATTAGTATTCCCTTTAATTGTACCAAATAGTTATAATATACTACGTAATAATGTTCAAATAATACTCTAGCTCACATTGAAAAAATAATTCAAAAAACGTAGAATGTCGTCGATGATAAATTAAAGAGAGAAAAGAATGACATGGAAATGTTCAACTTTCATTGAATTTAGACATACTAAATCTAAAATGTTTCAAGTTGTATATGACTCCGATGCATTTAAATTAAATAAACGGTTACTTGTTTATATAAATAGAAAAGAATAAGAGAAACAACGTTACTTTTCTAAGTTTTGCTTAGAACGAACAATTACACAACAAATTTGGTGTTTTAATTTGGTGCTAGTTTTTGCATAACATTTACACCAAACCATAAAATATGATAGGACATATGCTCCTCAGAGTTGCTAATAATGTGAGTGATTTGGAGAAATATAAAAATTGCTGTAAATTTATACGACCAAAAAGAAACAACTTGCCAGAAGGGAAAAGATGGAACCCAAGCCAATGGTTAGGATGCGACCCAAATATGAATATAAATGCCCCTAAATTGGTGCAAAGTTGGTAGCTACATGCCAGAGGAAGATAATGTTTTTGCTTTTAGCTACAATGATCATGTAATCATTCATCACATATCATATTTGGCACCAAACCATAGCTTGCCACCCTCTCAAAAGCCTCATTTGTTGCAAACAAGATAATGTAAGATTGATAAAAGCCCGTGATAGGTATTGTATTATTGATATATATTTATAGTGAAACATAGAAGATACTAGAAACCCTAATGAACTCAATCCACATCCAGGCTTGGGCCACTATATTGCCTAATACTTTCCTGCACTCCGAGCGGCGAAATCGCGAAAGCTCGGATTGGATTAGAAAACTAAATAAACATTAAAGCAATAAAAGTTTTGTTGATTAAGGCATCTCTGACAGCAAGCGGAGACAAATCTTTATCTGCACCAAAAGCAAACTAAAGCGATAGCAAATGAAAAGCAGTAAAGCAACTAATTAGTTTTGACAACATTCGACAGCAAGCGGAGATTAATCTTCATCATGGAGCAACAACAAAAGTAAAGAAACAAAAAAAATATAAAAAATAAATAAATACATAATTTTATTTTATTTTTTATTTATTTATATATATTTTTTAATTTGTTAATGGATAAAGGGTGTTGACAAATATGTGTCTCATTACACATATCTTTTGCTTCATTTTACGAGCCAAAAACACCCTTAAATGACCATATAAAGCTACAAATATCCTTGGAGTGTGTTTTTGTGTATTTCAGGTACAAAGGATTGAAAACAGATGAAAAGTGGAGCAAAGTTTGCAGAAATGTCAAAATCAGTCCCTCAACTTTCAGAAAGTGTCAGAATTGGTCCCCGGAGAGTTATTTTAAAGAAAGTCAACAACAGTCTCCCAGGAATCAAGAAATGACACTTATCATCCTTGGATTGCAATTTTCAAGATTTGGCAGAATTGGTCCTTCGGTTTCAAATATTACATATTTGGTCCTTGTGCTTGTTACATACTAAACCAAATGGACCCTTGTAAATATATAACCCATTTCCCAATCCACTAAACCCATTAAACCTACCTCTGGCCCAGATACAACTCCAGCCCACTAAAACAAATCCACCCCACGTTTATCTCCTCGGTCAAACCAGCAGGTCAAACTGTCTCCTTCTTCCTCTCCTTTACCCGCCATGTTTAAACCATCCCCTCGACACACCTCTGCTACACTCCACCACCACCTCAAAAGCCTCAAAACTTACCATTCCCCATCCCACTATCTCCCCCCATCTCTCACAACCCGTACCTACCACCAATTCCACCCTGGCAATCCAATATCACCTTTAGCGCAAAAAAATGAATTAAGGGATAGGATCATGCTTACTTTAATCCAATGGTTGGTGATGAGACGAAAAGTGTTACGCTTTTAGGGGGTCATTTAAGCCCTAATTCGTATAAATGTGATCAAATATTGCCCTAAATCGTTCCTTTTGTCATTTTAGGTACTTTTGAGAGGAATTCTAGAAAACATGCATATTCGGACGTTTTTGGAGCATAAAAGTGAAGAAAACGACAAAGTCTCAAAAGATGAAGATTTACAACCTGACGGCGTCAGAAGTCACAAGGTGACGCCGTCAGAAAGCCTTGACAAAAGAGTGGAAACCAATTATCAAATGACGGGCCAGAGGAAATTTTGGATTTAACACCTGACGCCGTCAGGTGTTAGGAAAAGTAGGCCGTCAGGAGTAAAGTTAAAGAGTGACGGCCCAGAAGGATTTATAAGGTGACGGCGTCAGAAGTGGATCTAGGCCATCCGAGAAACCTAATGGCGGCGAGCTGACGGCGTCAGCCCTTATAACCTGACGCCGTCAGAGTGTAAAATCTATATATAGTTTTCTAATTTTCATTCATTAGTGTGGAACTTTGTGGAGAACTTTTAGGGCAAACCCTAAAGACGAATTTTCTGTACTTTTTAGGGTTTCCAACCCTTGGAACCCTCATGCTTAATTAAAGATAAGTCTTCACTTTAATTCAATCAATATGTCTATGTGTTGGTTGATTATCTCTTTTGCTTGTCTTTTAATTAACATGTGTAGCTAAATTCTCTAGTGTTTGCTTAGATCTAATGAAACCTAACTATTAATTATTGGTTAATTGGTGTGTGTTGTTGTTTGTTGGGATGATTGTTCCATCAATGTTAGGCTCAAGAAAACTGGCCAACCTCCTTTATGGTAACGTGCTTGAACGTCTTGGGAAACATGTAGCCAAGGCATACTAGGCTATTAAGGTAGTATTTAACGCATGAGCCACTGTTTACAACCCCTATGGTTGTGCCGTGCATGGCATAGGGCGAGATAAGAGCTCATAGAATTGGAGAGATATGTATGCCACTCCATGAGTTATTAGGAATACACCCTTCATCCACACAAGTAACACACATATCAATTAACCGGTAAAAGATAGTTAGGGAGTAATGAAATCTAAGTAAACACAATTTTCTCCATATTGTTTTCACAACCACAATAGTTTAGATATTTATTTTATTTTAATTTGCAAAAGTAGTAAACTTGGGTTAGTTGACTAGCAACTAATTCCACCCTTCCTCTAAAAACCGAGATTTTAATTGCTTTCTAAAAAATATAAAAATACAAAAAGAATCTTCCTTCCACCCTTAGACCTATTAGAGTAGTTTTTCTATCCTAACGAACACTATTCCCTGTGAGAGAACGATCAATCCCCCGTACTTACCACTATCCTATACTACATCGGTCAAGTACACTGCCTGGTGGGGTTGTAAGCCTCTTGAGATCCCTCGAGAGGTAAAACCTGTTGTAAGGTCACAAAACCACGCATCAAGTTTTTGGCGCCACTACCGGGGAATAGTTATTGTTTAGGTAGAATTTTTATTTTATTAGGTCTACTCGCTAGATTCCTTTCTAGTGAGATTTTTATTTTATTTTTCTAGGATTTCTTTAGTCTATCTTATTTCTTCGTGCTTTTGTTCGTAACCACTACCATCAGCCATCATGGAAAACGCGAATCCGCAAAATTTTTCAACCAATCGACCAAATCCGCTACATAATCTACCCCTTCCACTCCAAAATGAC
>LBNU01037186.1:129623-140332 GCA_014162995.1 Artemisia annua | reverse complement strand
TATTCAAATAATTCTGAAATTTTTATGGTAAATCTAAAATAAAATTCTAAAGCTACTGGAAAAAGAAATTTTGGAAAGTTAAGCAGTTAAGTGCTTATTGGAGCAAAAAGCAGTTTAGAATAAGTGCTTATTAATAAGCAGTTTGACCAAATTAAGTCAAACTTTTCCAAAATGATTTTATGACTCTATTAAGCTCAGAAACACTCAATTTTTACCAAAAGGAACTTAGATTAAGCAAATGCAAGCCAAATCAGTTAAGAAATATGCTCAAATAAGCTCAAATAAGCACAAAGGTGAACCACTAAGCTCAGGACAGTGAGAAAAGCTCAAACACACTTAAGAACACTCAAATGATTCACTAGATGCAAGTTTTCAAGCCAAGTCACAAATGTGCACACAGATGAGAAAAACAGCAAAAGCATTAAATGGGACAAACTAGATGGCTTAAATAAGCAGTCCTAATAAGCACTAAAATGGAAAATTAAGGGGGAAAATTGTTCTCAGCTGGCTTGATTACTTCTAAACACTAAAATCCCTATGCTAAACCTACAATTACTAACTTGAAATTAAGCTCAAACAGTCACCCCAATTGGTCAGTATATGCTGACCAGCTGACTTTTTCAATTTGTTCTACAGTTGACTTTTTCCAATTTCTAATGATCCTAAATGATTAATTATGAAGTATTAAGCTACTATGATTCTAAATGAAGCTATTAGAACTCTTATGCAACAGATTCTAAGATGATGCAACCTAATCTTTTAACAGATATGTGAACAAATTAGATTAGAAGGTGATTTGACTTTTATGCAAAAGAGGTGTGAATTTTATGCTTTATCTATCCTATATTAGCCTAAGCTGAGATGTCTCAACCAATAGCAAAAACAAATTCAAGCTGGAACACAGAAACAATACTAAAACAAAACACCCCTGATGTGGTCTGTTAACCAACTTTAAACAAACTACTATGAGATTTACTATACTAAACCACCAAATCAACCTATCTTATGATCTAACATACTGAAGTGAACCAGTAACACCAATCACTAACAGCAAATAACCACAGATCACAAGAGTGCAAGATTGAGCAGATATGAGAAAGTAGAATCACAATATGATGTAAACTACTAAACTATTAATGCAAACTGATCAAATAAGCAATTTTGTAACTAATTAACACTAATGAAACAGTAATCTAATATACCTACACAGATTAAACTAGAGAATTAGTAAGTACTAGAAATCACAATGAGATTCTTACTAGAACCAAAGGCCTCACTTAGTGAGGTTATACTCCAATGTAGCCTAACTCTTATAGGCTAAACCACCTTCTGAACCACCAATAACAGCACTGGATCACCTTGGTCACCATAGACTCAATTTAGAACCACAGTTTGACTTTCGTTGAATTTTTTTATGTTTTTGAGAAAATGATTTAGAAAGCTTTTGAAAACTATATCTAACTTATAGAACAAAGATAAAAATTAGATTAAAGCAGATTTAGGATAAACAAAACAATATTTTTGTAATTTTTTTATTTTTCTGATTTTTTTTGGTATTTTTGAATGAGATTAACAACAATAGTGAAATAAGAATAACAAAAGCTGAGATGATTATCTAAAGCTTATGAAACAGTAATAAAGCTTAAACAATAACTAATGGAAAATCAAGGAGAACAAGTGAAAGCTTATTTTTAACTAAACTGCATTAATATTTCATTAAAATAAAGGAAATTACAAGATTAAATGAACAGCATAACTCTACTAAAAATTACACACCATCTGTGAAAATGAGAGGGGTATAAATACACTTGAGGGGGATGAAGGAAGAAGCCTCTAGATGTCCATGTCATCAATCCAGGTGAAATTTGTGTTAGTTTGAGTAGATATCAGCCCTTGGATAAACGTGGAGAACAATCCCATCAATCTAGTCCCTTGGATCAAATGATTACCCAATCATATGCACGCACACACACGCGGATTGCCACTCTGTCACCTTCTGCACATGTCAGACCTTCTAGAAGTGTGAGTAATTGTCCCAATTGCCCTTAATTGCTGTCAATTTTTGATTTACTCGTGTGAATAGTTTTTAGGGTTCATGAGCTGGGTAATTGGGGAAAAAGGGGTAAAAAATGGCGCGGGTTATATTTTTTATTGTTTTTTTGACTGTTTTTTATGAGGGACCGGGTTGAGGTGTTTGGGCTCGTGGGGTCTTTTTATTATTTTGGGCTTGGGGAATTATAAGGGATTTTGGGCTTGGGGTTTATATAAAGTTGGACCAGATTTTGGAAGTGGTATATGGATTTGGTTTAAATAAACTTTTAAGGACCTAATGTGTAATTCTGAAAACTCCAAGGACCGATGCTGTAATTTTTGAATCTTCATTCCAAGGGCCATTTTTGTTAACTCCATGATTCTTTGAGGTCTCATTTGTCATTTTCTTCAATTACATCTTCAAGGGACTGATTTTACCAAAGTTGCAATTCTTCAAAACTTTATCCAGGGACGTAATCTGACAAGAAATGATTCTCCAAGGTTGATTTGAACTTTTTGAGCTTGACTTTGGACTATTTGACTTGTCCCTGGCTTCGGTTTTTTGACACTTTCCATTCTCGTGCCGTTTTTTTCGGTTTGTATTTTGAGTCCATTTTGAAATATTCCATACCTGCACGATCCAAACACAAAAACACACATATCTTTGGTATTTATGGTTAGTTTGGTCATTGGTCTTAATTTGTAAATAAAAGGTGTATGAATAAGCATACGCCAACTCTTGTGGTGATTGTTTGTTGGGTTGAACATGAAGGCGGAATTTTGGTTCTGCGGCAAGAGGACCATGAAATGAATTTAAATTGGGGTGAAACACAAATGAATTGTGGTTGTGGTATGACCTTGGATCTTGTGAAAGAGTGAGGGGTCTAGCATAGCGTAAGCAAACTCTCATAGCAATGAAATGGTTGATGAGGTCATGATCCATATGAACTCATTTGACTGAATCATTGTTGTGTTGGGTTCCATTTTGTGCGATGGGTCAAAAGAGTGATAATGAAGGAGGGTTTGATGATCTACGGTGATAGTTTCTAGAGTTTCTCCAAATAGGGTAGTGGTGATGTGTGGTGTATGGAAAGTTCCATTGGTGTAAGTGTTGGTGATTTTGAAGGGTGATGGGTTTTTATGTTTGAGTTTGTGAGAAGGTGATGTTGAATCACTGATGTTCTAGTTGGTGGCGGAATAGTGGCTATGTTGGTATTGCAATGCTTTGGAGAGGGTGTTGGAGTAGCAAGATTGAGCAAATCTTGTATAGTGATCACATTTCTATTGCAAGGTGTTGAAGATGGTGTTGGAGTAGCAAGGTTGAGGATATCTTGGATAGGTGAAGAAATGTAAAGAGATGAATCACTTGATGATGATGAGCTTGGTTTGATGGTTTTGTTGAAGCAACAAGGTTTTACACTAATCCTAGCGGTTTTTCTAATGGATCTTGATGATTCGGATGAGGTGTTGGATTTAGTCATCTCAAATCTTTGGTTAGCTAGAATTTTGGGATTGAGAGAAGTAATCGTGTTGGTGTGTTCTAAGGTGGTCAAATTTATAGGGAGAACATGTCATGGAAAGGAGTGTTTGGATTTGATGTGTTCCATACAAATTTGAGGGTTCCTAATTATTTGGAAGATTTCCAAGAACTTGTCAAATCATTGGAGGTCAATCCAATGAAGTTTGGTGGAGTGAAAGACTAACTTATGCACTCAATGTTATGTGATCATGGAAAGTGATTTGGTTGAAAATGTTCTAAGGATTTCAAGGATCCTTTTTAAGGGTTCCTTGGGTTAGTTATGTTTGAATTTGAATTTTGGTGGGAACTGGCTTCCTATTGGTTCTAGTGAGTAAAAAGGTTCGTAATGTGTTTGTTGGAGTTTAGGAAGGATGTTCCTCACTAAAGAAAATGATTTGGAGTTTAAAAAGAATGAAATTTTAGAAAAATAAAGGAAAATTTTCTGCAGGTGTCTGACGGATCCCTGAGACATCAAGGGCAGAACCCATTTGAGGGTTCTGTCTGATCCGTTGGGCCAAAACTGGATTACCCAGATTTTTGCACTGGTGGAACCCTATCTAAGGTTCCGCCAGACCCTAAAAAGTAGACAGTCCGCGTTTTTGACTGTCGAGACGATTTTCAATTTTTTCGAAAACTCCTAAAATAAAAATTTATCACATATCTGATTAGGAAATGCAAGAAATGGACATGTAAACACTCATACCATTGGACTTTGACCGGGGGCTAGCGAATTTACTATACTTAGTGAAATTTTCCATAAGTATGAAAATTTGACAAACATCTCAAATGTCGTCAATATGCATAATTGCTAATACAAAACATTGTCCGAAGAAAATAATAAAGCATGGAAGTACAAAGCAATACAAATCACATAGTTTAACCCATACAAAGTTCTAAAAGCTACATAATGCCAAACGCTCCTTAAACACACATCTCACAACCGGTCTATCTTCTTCTTGAGCTTTCCTAGGTACCTTCCAAAGCACTTGAATATTCCTTTGGTTTGCTTGAACTCTTCAGATGCATTGCTAATGACGGGAAGTTCTTGAAGGTAGTCTAAAGGGGGTAGCTTAGAGTTAGGAAGATTATCGTTATCGCTCATATCAGATGATGATGATGATGGTGAAGGAGAGCGAGTACGCTTGCCCTTAGCTTTGAAGACTCTTTTATCACTTAGAGGGACAAATATGTGAGGAAAGAGAGTGTAATCAAGGCAAATTCCCTTATTGTTAGGAGGAATGGGCGATATTGCTCTAAAGAGACGGGTGAGAAGCATTCCATAAGGGAGAGCGGTTGTTCCGACCAAGGATATGTCGGCCATTCTTTTGGCTAAGTAATAAGCTAAGTTAAAGGGTTGGCCAGTGGAAATGCTAAAGAGCATGTAGCTAAGACAAGCGTTGACATGATCTCTATTTCCTATGGAACTTATTACGTTGGCTCTAAGAATTTCTTCCCATTTCTTAAATTGTGGTTTAAGCTCATTGAGTTCCATACCAAAAGGGTCCTTATTTACCTTATTCCCCAAACGATTCTTCCTAGTGGTTGAGGTCCTAACAAATAGATGCTCACGAATTACTTCCTTACTCGCAAGTGGAGTGTCGTATGGATGATAACGCTCAATGGAATCAAGACTAGAAAGAGGCCACTTATCCGTGTAGAGACAAGTACCAACATTAGGGACACCGAGAATATTGGCAAAATATTTTAAAGATATGAAATGTGGATGTTGATTGGTTGAGAAGGTTAATGAGATCTTACAATAGTCATTGAAGGAAAGGCTTATAGTTGTATAGAACTCCAAAATGAACCTAGGAAAAATTGGCTCATCTATGTCTAGGAGGCAATCAAAGTTGGTAGCGGCAAAGTTTTGACGAATGGAAGTTCCTTTTAGGAAGGATGGATCAATGGTTCTTCCTTCATTAACATAGCGTTTTTCTAGACCCTTAAAAGTTTCAACTTGATCTTTAGTAAGGCCTTTGGTCCTATGGTGTTTGGGCAAGTAATTAAGAGTTTCCTTGTAATCGGAGAATGTTGCGGGAGGCATGTTGATTCCTAGAAAACACACAATTTCACATTAAAGTTTAGGTTAACGATTTTTACAATGTGGATGATCTAATGTGTTCCTATATGCCAAAAAGTAGAGACGTGGTTATCTTGACTCATTTTGAAGTTCAAAGCATTTTATGAAACACATTTTGTTTTAAAACAAATGATAACCCACGTGCTCTTAATTGAATGTACTAGAAAATACATATTAGTTATACAAGTGATGTTTTCATAATGTTTTTCATTTGTTTTAACAATGAGGTGAGAGGTTCTAATTTGGGAAGCAATTTTTGATAGACAATGTACTTGGTGTGTTTGGTAAATCATGATAATGTTCAACAAGATGCAATTCCTAACTAATTTGAATTATGATTATTTTGTTCATAACCATGGATTTTCAATTTTATGCATAAACCCTAAGATTATTGTTGTTGTGAATGAGTGGAAATCTTATGTATGAATTAAGGAGATGATTATGCAAAGAGTACTTACAATGTTTGAATGAAGAGGTTGATGATTGAGTGAAAGCCCTAATTTTCGTGTGTGAGAGTGTTCTTGAGTGTATAGTGGCTGCTTGTGAGTTGAGGTTTGTGATTAGAGTGTGTTTGGTTTAAAATTAAACAAAAATCAACCTGCAGACTTGGTGGACCAGGCGGAACCAAAACAAGGGTTCCGTCCGTCTAGTCGCAAGGTTCCGTGGGTTTAGCAGAGGGAAAAACTTTAATTATTTGTTTTGATTTTTGTGTGTTTATTCTAATGTTCAAAACTATGGTTTTAGGTTTCATGAGTCCTAAACTAAATCTAAGAGGGATGAATGATTCTCATTCAAGAGTTTTGTGAAAATGTCGACAATATGAAACTTTCTTGGTTGAGATGTTCCTCAATGAACATTTTTACCAAGGCGATGATGATGGATCACAATATGTTAACTGAGAACACATTTGATAGGATTGTCGCTGAAGTCGATGAAACTATTGAAAAGGGGAATTCCGTTGTTTACATGAGTTTGCTTGTTCTAACGGAGCTTGTTGACGTGCTTCTCCATCCGATATTGATTTGAGAGCCTTAAGCTTCTTAGAGACTCATTGGGTAAGTAAGTATAAAAGTGCAAGTACCACTTGTCCTTTTTCTATCAACTTAATTACCGACAAAATTTTAGTTGGCATACACTATGATTTCTATTCCCGTTCCTTTGGGATACCATACTCCTAGGTGTGTAGTACCTTTTGATGTATCCAAATAATCTCTTCCGAAAGAATTGTTTTAGGATCTTTTCTAATACGAGCACATAGACAAGCACTAAACATAATGTTGGATCTATTTGTTGTGAGAACAAGTAAACTTCCAAACATTTCTCTATGTTTAGTTTTACCTACGGATTCACTAATCTCATTCTTGATAAGTATCCAAATAATCTCTTCCAAAAGAATTGTTTTAGGATCTTTTCTAATAAGAGCACATAGACAAGCACTAAACATAAGGTTGGATCTATTTGTTGTGAGAACAAGTAAACTTCCAAACATTTCTCTATGTTTAGTTTTTCCTACGGATTCACTAATTTCATTCTTGATAAGTCATATAAGACTTAATCATTGTGAACTTGTGAGTAATTAGGAATGTCTTTGAGTGATTATTCCTTATTTTTGGAGCTTGCTTAAGTTTTCAAAAAGTCTTTCATAGATTGACAATACATTCATTTTATCTATTTTGAAAGATTTATTTTCGATCGTTGTTTTACTCTAATGTCCAAAAACTATTTTTATCGAGTTTGTTTAATTACAACTATGATCCATAATTCAAGTTTTATGACCTTTTCAATATTACTTGATTCAATGTTTGACACAAGATGAGAGATGTTATTTTCATTTTGAACTTTTGTCCTTAATTGTTAGGTCACCATATTGTAAACACAAGTATAGATTTGATAGAAATGAGATGAGAAATAGAGTTTGGTTGATTAGATCAAATATGAAGAATAAAAATGGAAAAGAGAGCTCCTCACTTATGAAAGTTTCAACCGTCAAAGGGGAAAATATATGAGCATGTGGAATGATGCAGATCCCTGGAGTCAAAGAATGTGACGAATGGCCAGATTACCACATCAGATTGATCACTATCTCATCAAGCAAAGATAAAGGAACAAAGAACGATGAATCATTTCTACATAATCATTTGTGAAAGACCGTCCAAAGCCTATGAAAATGCCCAACAATCTAATGCAAAGACAGAAGACGTCAAGCAACCTCAAATGACCGTGACTAACATCACTTCTTCAAGAACCGATCCTTAGGGGGAGATTGTTAGATACCTATAGTTTATCAACATTTTATCACAGTTTCCGGTATTTCATTATTTGTAATAGGTTGCCTAAGTTATTTAATCATGTAATGGTTTTTAGGGTAAGCCCTTACTCGTCATGGGCCTAAAGCCTACGAATTAGAGAGAGTGGGAAGAGAAGCAATGTTGCCCCTAGACTCTTCACCTTATAAATAGGACATCTATGTAATGCTACTCATGTTGGTCATCATTTACATAAGGAAACTCTTGTTTATATCATACCTAAGGACTTCTAATTTCTAACTATTGGTGATGTCCTTGGGTAGATCCCTCCGGTTTAGGCGGATCATAGGACGGTTTTTCATATCCTTAGTCACCTTGTAACTCCATAACTATCCTATTGATGCCTTTAAACCAAATCATTAAAAATCTCTCAAAGTGTGTGAGAGTGTAAAACTTTTTGTTAACACTTTGAGGTTTTGGATTTTATATGAAATACTCCCCCTCAACATATGTTCATGATTATTTTCAGAAATTTGCATATGTGGGAAGAGTTGGCACTTTTTGAATTGATCCACTCTTAATAGTCATGTACCCGAGGGACACGTTTACGTTGCTTAGTTAAAGGGATGCATTATCAGCTTTTAGGTGATAACTAGCCCTAATAACTAACTTGATGTTGTTAACATTCCTAAAAGGAAGTTAGACCCGTCAAGGTAAACAACTAGAAAGAGTTTCTCGAAACGGTAGTTTCTAATCGGATAAATCCTTTCGAATTCAGACATTTGTTGTTTCGTCAATTTGTGGGTCAATTCTGAGTCGAGCTCGTACGAGATAAGACTTTTTGACATCATATTTTAATCACTTTCTTTTTCTCCCCTTCAAAAATAGCATATCAAATGTTGTTTTTGTAAACGGTTTTGATTAAAATATGCCTTTTTGAGTCTTATGGGGAGAGATCAACAAGATTTGAAGATTTAAGAACGATGTTTTGATTCAAGTACTCCCCCTCAACAAGTGATTACTTATTGAGGTGTAATACTTTTCTTTTGAGCAGATTTGAAAAATACTGAAAGGTTTGATTAAATCTACTCAAAAGTAAGAAGCTTTCGCTCCTTATATTAGGATTGTGGCACTGATGCGTACCACAGGGTCCTTTCATTACAAAGTGCGGGTTGTACATTGTTATGTGTGCACAAGCCTTACTAATTACAAATCAAACAATATTATAAATATATAGAAATTTTTGTACCAGAAGTATGGGAGCTGAGCTAAGCATCGAAGACTGTGAACTTTGGATCAGGTCGGCGAAATGTCAAGACCGGAAATGATGGTCGAACACCGATATAGCTTTCCAACCTTCTGATTTGTTGTCGTCGATATAGCCTTTCTTCAATCGTATCGACAAAGTTTCTGATGATTCGGCGTCCATTAGCTTTCCACCTCGNAGAAGTATGGGAGCTGAGCTAAGCATCGAAGACTGTGAACTTTGGATCAGGTCGGCGAAATGTCAAGACCGGAAATGATGGTCGAACACCGATATAGCTTTCCAACCTTCTGATTTGTTGTCGTCGATATAGCCTTTCTTCAATCGTATCGACAAAGTTTCTGATGATTCGGCGTCCATTAGCTTTCCACCTCGTTGCTCTTCCCTCTTTCAGCCTCTTCTTTTCATCCTCCAACCTTTCTGCTAACCCATTACGAACTCATTGAAGTGTGACATCACAAAACTTCGGAATCTCATCGAACCTCATGAAACGAAGCAAATTCTTGCTATTGAGGTAGATGACTCTAAAAGCTGGTTGTTGTACGAGAGAGTATTGTGACATCCCGATGATTTCAGGAATCAAGAGTTATGGTGCAGTAAGGTTGATGGTGTTCTGATAACTTTCCACTCCCAGCTGAAGATCTTGCACCCTTTCTTGAACAATTAATCGTCTGATGTGAAGTAGGAGAGATGCGATAAAGTTGTACTGTGTGTCTTGTTCAAAGTTGAGCAGCTTTCCTTGAACTTTCAGTAGATACATATCTTCAATGTCGTTCAGGTTCAAATCTGGGAAGTCTTCTTCACAAAACTTGTACATCTTCTCGTCTTTTCTCTTGACGATTATTTCTTTCATGAAGGCGTAGTTGAATTTCTTCTCTTCCACGATCTCCAGCATGGCAACGATACGAAGCAGTTGCTCCACATTCTCACTGGACTTGAAATATAATCGGTGAGTGTAGTCAAGCTTTCATTTTTCCGGCCAGTGTTGAATACCTGTAAGAGCGTCCCTATTGTATTGGACAACTGTTTTGCAGTAGATTGGTGCGTACTCTTGAATGTCTGGTAATTCATATCGGGCGGCTGGAATTGAAAGTGTGAGTGAGGATGCATATCGTTCTTTGGAGGTCTCGTGTGCATGCTGAAGGTATTGGTAGTCATTGTTGAAGAAGCGTCTGTAGAGGATCTTAGGTTTTTCAGGAAACCCAAGTAGAGGTAGTGGTTTTGTCCAGTCTGTGAAGTAAGGTTTCTTCGTTTCAGTATCGACATTCGATTCAAGGTTAAGCCAGTCGAACGAGCCAGATAAAGCACAGGCTATGTTCTCCATGTGGTAATCGAGTTCTACCTTGTTCCCTGATCTCTTCTTGAGAAAGTCCATTGCTTTACGATTGATCCGCTTCAGTTCAGTCTTCGACAACCTTTCAACTTTTAAACCTGACATAATACTCTGAGTCATCTGCAAAGTATAACCCGGTAATGGTTCGTCGGTCTCAAGCGGTGGTTGTGCTTTGATCATTGTTGTAAGCCAATCAGAGTCACGAGCTTCGTCCACATTTAGCCAAGAGAATTGAG
>LBNU01037186.1:104218-128960 GCA_014162995.1 Artemisia annua | reverse complement strand
AATACTTGCATGTGTTCAACCCTTGGATGCTCATGACCACTCCTTCTTCCTGATATGGATCTGACAATCAGCATGGAAAGTTCTCCATGGTTGCGGCAGATATTTGACATTGAATTTGGAGAGAAGTGTGAGTGATTCATTGTCAGGAATATCGTATCCAAGATCAATGAAGTAGTCAAGGATTTCCAGTTCAGTCAGCATCGAATGGTATTCGTTGTAAGTTGGTAACATGAGAGCTTCACGAAGAGTGTCATAATCAATGTTGTATTGTTGACGGTCCAGCATGACGGTAAAGGATTTGTCGTCCAAATTTGCCTTAGCAGTTTGCCAGAACTGATGAATATAGATGATTGGTACAGATGTGGATTTGGTGAGCAAAGGCTTGCATGGATGAGCCAGAAGAATGTTCTTGACAATCTTGCATGTGTCATCAGGTATACTAAGTTTGTTGAAGTCGAGGCGAAGATTGTTCTGATCTATTCCTACATTGTAGTCAGCAGGGAGGACTTCACCAAGTGCAAGTAGTGGGAGGTTCTGTTGTTGTGGAACTGATTCCGATTGTTGAGCCATTTGTGTTCTGAAAGTGTCATATCATGAAATCAAACATCCAGATACGTTATTTATTATTCTTTGTTGTTGATGAGATGGTGATCACATGATGTGGTATTCTGCCATTCGTCACTTTCTTAGACTCCAGTGGATCTGCATCATTCCGACATGCTCATACACTTTTGACGTTTGAAACTTTCATATTTGTGAAGCTCTCTTTTCATATGTGAAAATTCCTTATGTTGATGTGGAATCCTTCTTTAGACGGTGTTGTACTTAAGATCGTTTGTCTTTATCACGTTTGTAGATTCTTTTGGCATGGAATATATCTTTGACATTTGTGTTGTTTTGATCTTTCATGAGAGCTTTGATGTTTGTTGAGATATAAGTATGAGCATGTGGAAGCTGGTGTTCAGGATGGTGGTTGTACCAGCATTGAAACAGTTAGCAATAAAACACCCGGTACTTACAGGTTTGGAGTTAGAATTCGTCAACAACATAGTGTGAAGACATGCATACGCACACCCATGATTAGGTGAGTCGCTGGAGATCACCCCACGACTGTAGACCGTTTGAAACCATCGAACACACTAAGCGTAATCCACAAGGAATCACCAAAGTGACCTGCTGTCAGGGTTGTTTGATGTTGACCCTGGTAGGATTTCCGTTCAATCATTCGAGAAGTACATAAGTAAATCCCACATAAATGTTCAAGGCAGATTGCTAAGATCTGTGAAGGACTCGATAATTTACACTTAGTGTCCATTGATGCAAGACACTTAGTGTAAAAGTATTATGTGTTCCTAAGAGATCTTTTATGTTATCTCGTGGCTCTAGACTCGATAAGTGCTCATTTGGTTTCCTATGCGGAGGCATGGAGCAGAGGGCCTCCTGTTTCAATATCAACCATCTCTAATAGACGATCGATAGATTACACTGGTTCCCCGTGAGAATGAAACAAACATCTTTTGAGAGATGCCTGAGTGGCTAAGAAGGTTTAGGTGCATTGCGTCACTGGGTCCATGACGTCTTTTATCTTCAATACCGGTGTCGCCTTAGCAACGACCAGTAGCATATGAATTGAACCCGGTGTCTGACCTATGGTTTATAAAATGGAGGGCTATTTCTTTTCACCCTTTTCATTCATTTTCTTTTTAATTCTTCAACCCCTTCTTTCTATTTTCATTCTTTTCTCCTTTTGTTATATCATACCTAAGGACTTCTAATTACTAACTATTGGTGATGTCCTTGGGTAGATCCCTCCGGTTTAGGCGGATCATAGGACGGTTTTTCCTATCCTTAGTCACCTTGTAACTCCATGACTATCCTATTGATGCCTTTACACCAAATCATTGGAAATCTCTCAAAGTGTGTAAGAGTGTAACACTTTTTGTTAACACTTTGAGGTTTTGGATTTTATATGAAGTACTCCCCCTCAACATGTGCTCATGATTATTTTCAGAAATTTGCATATGTGGGAAGAGTTGGCACTTTTTGAATTGATCCACTCTTAATAGTCATGTACCCGAGGGACACGTTTACATTGCTTAGTTAAAGGGGTGCATTATCAGCTTTTATGTGATAACTAGCCCTAATAACTAACTTGATGTTGTTAACATTCCTAAAAGGAAGTTAGACCCGTCGAAGTAAACAACTAGAAAGAGTTTCTCGAAACGGTACTTTCTAATCGGATAAATCCTTTCGAATTCAAACATTTGTTGTTTCGTCAATTCATGGGTCAATTCCGAGTCGAGCTCGTATGAGATAAGACTATTTGACATCATATTTTAATCACTTTCTTTTTCTCCCCCTCAAAAATAGCATATCAAATGTTGTTTTTGTAAACGGTTTTGATTAAAATATGCCTTTTTGAGTCTTATGGGGAGAGATCAACAAGATTTGAAGATTTAAGAATGATGTTTTGATTCAAGTACTCCCCCTCAACAAGTGATTACTTATTGAGGTGTAATACTTGTCTTTTGAGCAGATTTGAAAAATACTGAAAGTTTTGATTAAATCTACTCAAAAGTAAGAAGCTTTCGCTCCTTATATTAGGATTGTGGCACTGATGCGTACCACAGGGTCCTTTCATTACAAAGTGCGGGTTGTACACTGTTATGTGTGCAAAAGCCTTAGTAATTACAAATCAAACAATATTATAAATATATTGAAATTTTTGTACCAGAAGTATGGGAGCTGAGCTAAGCATCGAAGACTGTGAACTTTGGATCAGGTCGGCGAAATGTCAAGACCGGAAATGATGGTCGAACACCGATATAGCTTTCCAACCTTCTGATCTGTTGTCGTCGATATAGCCTTTCTTCAATCGTATGGACAAAGTTTCTGATCATTCTGCGTCCATTAGCTTTCCACCTAGTTGCTCTTCCCTCTTTTAGCCTCTTCTTTTCATCCTCCAACCTTTCTGCTAACCCATCACGAACTCGTTGAAGTGTGACATCACAAAACTTCTGAATCTCATCGAACCTCATGAAACGAAGCTGATGCTTGCTGTTGAGGTAGATGACTCCAAATGCCGGTTGTTGCACGAGAGAGTATTGTGACATCTCGGTAATTTCAGGAATCATGAGTTGTGGTTGAGTAAGGTTGATGGTGTTCTGATAACTTTCCACTCCCAGCTGAAGATCTTTCACTCTTTCTTGAACAATTAATCGTCTGATGTGGAGTAGGAGAGATGCAATGAAGTTGTACTGTGTGTCTTGTTCAAAGTTGAGCAGCTTTCTTTGAACTTTTAGGAGATACATATCTTCAATGTCATTCAGGTTCAAATCTGGGAAGTCTGCTTCACAAAACTTGTACTTTTTCTCGTCTATTCTCTTGACGACGATTTCCTTCAAGAAGGCATAGTTGAATTTCTTCTCTTCCACGATCTCCAGTATGGCAACGATACGAAGCGGTTGCTTCACATTCTCACTGGACTTGAGATGTAGTCTGTGGGTGTAGCCAAGCTTTCGTTTTTCCGGCCAGTGTTGAATACCGAGAAGAGCATCCCTGTTGTATTGGACAACTGATTTGCAGTAGATTGGTGTGTGCTCTTCAATGTCTGGTAATTCATATCGGGCGGCTGGAATTGAAAGTGTGAGTGAGGATGCATATCGTTCCTTGGAGGTCTCGTGTGCATGCTAAAGGTATTGGAAGTCGTTGTTGAAGAAGCGTCGGTAGGGGATCTTAGGTTTTTCTGGAAACCCAAGTAGAGGTAGTGGTTTTGTCCAATCCGTGAAGTAAGGTTTCTTCATTTCAGTATCGACATTCGATTCAGGGTTAAGCCAGTCGAACGAGCCAGATAAAGCACAGGCTATGTTCTCCATGTGGTAATCGAGTTCTACTTTGTTCCCGGATCTCTTTTTGAGAAAGTCCATTGCTTCACGATTAATCCGCTTCAGTTCAGTCTTTGACAAACTTTCAACTTGTAAACCTGACATAATACTCTGAGTCATCTGCAAAGTATTNCTCCATGTGGTAATCGAGTTCTACTTTGTTCCCGGATCTCTTTTTGAGAAAGTCCATTGCTTTATGATTAATCCGCTTCAGTTCAGTCTTTGACTACCTTTCAACTTGTAAACCTGACGTAATACTCTGAGTCATCTACAAAGTATTACCCGGCAATGGTTCGTCGGTCTCAAGTGGTGGTTGTGCTTTGATCATCGTTGTCAACCAATCAGAGTCATGAGCTTTGTCCACATCTAGCCATGAGAATTTAGTAGTCTTTTTTTTCTGCTTCTTTGACTTTGAGGACTTCTTCTTCTCTTTTGGAGACGATGGACTGGTTTGAAATTCAGGAATTTCTGATTCTGGTATTGCTGTTTCTGGTTCTTCCTGAGTGTCAAACGATTGAAGCATGAATGGTGCCTCTGATTGTGTCGGTCCGGAGCCGGATGCAGGAGCTCTTTGTTTGGAAAGAGGAACCTTAGAAGTCTTGTGGGGCTGGTGTGATGAAGATGGTGCTTCTGACTTCTTTGACTTCTTGCTTTTCGGATCTGAGTCAGGATCATCATCTTTCCTTTGTCGTTTGTGTTTACCGGCAGCTTCCTTGCAAGATTCTTTTGAGGCAATGGCTTGAAGTGCCTCGAACATCGTTGATAGCTCTTCTGGTGTTGGAGGAGCCCTGTTAGTGCGAATGTAGAATGGAGTTGACTCAAGCATTTGTTCAATGTTTTGCTTGATCCTGGTATTCAATTTAGAACGAATTGGCTCAATAAGCGCAGACACAGCCGGTTCAGTCATTGCAGCGAGATTTTCGTTGAGATATTCTGTTGTGTAATCCTTGATCATCCCGTCCACGTCGGCATGTAGAACTTTGTCGACAAGTGCACTTGAATCCTGAAGATCTTTGACTTGTGAAGTCAAAGTTTTGACCTGTTTGGAGAGTTGTTGCACTTGGTCATTAAGATCTCCAGTTGGCTGTTGTGTCTCCTTCTTTTTCTTCCTTGCCAAATCAAGAGCTTTCTTGATCCGCTTTGATGTTGTCAAAGCTGCTTTGCCTCCCTTCTTCTTCTTGTCAGATTTGCTTTTGGATGTTTTCTTTGCTGGTGGTGGTGATGAGTGATGTGATGATGATGATGAAGATGATTTGTGCTCGGGTTCTGATGGAGGAGGTGAGGGATCCCTTGGAGGTGTTCCTGTTGGAGTCGGGGGATTCTTTGAAGATGAGTGCGGAGGACTGTTGATATATTGATCAGTGTCAATGAGTTCTTCGTCTTGATCGAGTCCACGAAGCAGTCTATCCGTCTCTTCTTTAGCTTTCCTCTTGATTTCCTCATCTCTCTGAACTTTAGCAATGAATTCAGGTGTGATGTACTCTGTCTGCTCTTGCTCTTCCTCTGTAGCTTCTTCCATGATGATGTTCCCTTCAGTGTCACGTTGTTCGGTTTCGGTCTGAGGAACTACAGTGCTACTTGAGCCAGCCTCATGTCCTTGAAGATTCGTCGGTGTTTGATGAGGTTGTGGATGTTGGAGATTGAGTAGTACAGCTGCCCTGAAGTCTTTCTCTTCCTGCTTCTTTTCAGCCCTGATGTCGACAATGATACTCTTCAGTTTACGTTTGTCAACCAGTGGCTCTGTAGTTGGTTCATCTTCTGCTTCTTCATCACGAGTAGCATCACTCGGTTCATTGATGGTAATACCCGTGCCTCTTCTTTGTTCTTGCTCGGCAGTTTCCTTGCTTAATTGTTTAGTCAGTTCAAGCCCTAGAAATTCTTCTTCTTCATCAAGTTGTACTTCTTGGTCATCTGGAGCCTTTGACCTTCTTTCATAGTCTGCTTCGTCATTAGATTCAGAGCCGAACTCAGAGTCGGTTTCCGTTTCAGATGATGAAGCTGACGGTTCATCCTGAGGAATCTGCTTAGGTGCAGCTTTCCTTCTTGGTCTGGTGGGTGGCTTTTGGGCAGGCTTTGGTTTTTGTGAGGTTGTAGTACTGCTCGTGCTATCGGACTTGCCACCCCTCCTGCTTCGGGTTCGAACAATAGTTGATGGTTAATCTTCTTTCTCATTGAAGCCAACTCTCCCAGCCTTGAATGCTTTATCATAGATTTTGAAGTTCTGAGTCTTTCTGATTTCGTCATCCAAGAAATGATCTGGGATTCTCATGCCTTTGGTTCTTGGAATGAACCTGATAGACTTGACAAAGGAAATCTTTGGGTCTTCATTGAATATATCTTTCGGTTCTGTCCTGTCGTGCATCCTCTTGATGATGTCTGGGGTTTTCTCACAGAAGTATGCTATGAGTAGTTTGGTGAACCTAATGAACGGGATCACGGTCCTGTCACGATCAGTATGAATGTGATGGAGCATGTCGCTCATTATTGGTGCAGCAAAGTTAATCGGTGTTATTGTCATCATTCCCAAGAATACTTGCATGTGTTCTACCCTTGGATGCTCATGACCACCCTTTCTTCCTGAGATGGATCTGACAATCAGCATGTAGAATGTTCTCCATGGTTGCGGCAGATATTTGACATTGAATTTTGAAAGAAGTGTGAGTGATACATCATCAGGAATATCATATCCAAGATCAATGAAGTAGTCAAGGATTTCCAGTTCAGTCAGCATCGGATGACATTCTTTGTAAGTTGGTAACATGAGAGCTTCACGAAGAGTATCATGATCAACGGTGTATTGTTGACGATCCAGCATGATGGTAAAGGATTTGTCGTCCAAATTGGCCTTAGCAGTGTGCCAGAACTGATGGATGTAGAAGATTGGTACTTATGTGGATTTGGTGAGCAATGGCTTGCATGGATGAGCCAAAAGTATGTTCTTGACAATCTTGCATGTGTCATCAGGTATGCTGAGTTTGTTGAAGTCGATGCGAAGATTGTTCTGATCAATGCCTACGTTGTAGTCAGCAGGGAGGACTTCACCATGTGTAAGTAGTGGGAGGTTCTGTTGTTGTGGAACTGATTCATCGTGTTGAGCCATTTGTGTTCTGAAAGTGTCATGTCATGAAATCAAACATCCAGATATGTTAGTTATTAGTCCGAGTTCACGTTTGATATTCAAAGACATATATGTTGTACTCATGGTCCAGTTAATTAATATGTGATTAATGACGATATTATTATTTAACATGTAACTTAGATGATATATCATTTAATGCGCATAAGTTTTTTGGTAACATATTTAATAACACAATCCAATCAAAAGTTAAATAACATTTTCACAATGCACATGATCCAATATACAAGTTTTCAAAAAGTTACAATCACTTGAATACTCAAAAATATGTTACACATGATCTCGAAATTATTACAAACAATGTTCTCTAAAACTATCACTAATGAATATCTCGAAAAATTTAGTCCAAGAAAGATCTCGAAATTTTCCTTACAAAAGATCTCGAAAAGTTTGATTAGCAAAAGTTCTCGAAAACTCTTTAGATGAGTTTCTCGAAAACATGGTCTGAAAAGATCTCGAAAACTTTTGTTAAAAAAAAGATCTCTAAAACTTTTTAGAAAAGTTCTCGAAAGTCTTAGGTTCTCAATAATTTTGTTGAGAGATTTCGAAAATTTTAAAGAGTTCTCGATAACAGTAGTTAAGGAGAGATCTCGAAAATTTTCGAAAGATCTCGATAAAATTATCAAGAAAAGATCTCGATAAATTTTTTCTCGAAAAATTCTTATACAAGAATTTTCGAAATCTTTGAAGACATACGTTGTTGTTGAAACGATGTATCCTTGAATGAATACCTGATGAATAAAGTGTGATACAATCAATTAGAAACACATCAAGGTTCATACAAAAGATCTCGAAAATATAACGAGAACAAAATTATCTAGAACAGTTTTAACGAGAATACGTGTTGTAAAACCAATGAAATACAACAATTAATACTTATAAGAACCCATTTGAGCTGTTTAATTAGACTCATTATCATCACAACGAAAAGCCCTAAATTGAACATGAACCCTAATTATCTAGAACATGTAATGTGATGAATTGGAACAATTAAATAGCACAAACATGATACTATCAGTTAAACAAACTTATCCCACCACTAATATATACAAAAACATCACTCAATCACAAAGCCCTAATCCTAACGCAACACCTAATTTTCGAAATCTATTCAGACATGAAATCTGTTATGATTAGGTTATAGGGATATGATTAGACATCGTTTAAGACAAAAAGCCCTATGTTTTCATAATCACTAACACATTATCCACGTAAACATTATGATTTCGAAAACCCTAGTTCTAATAATCATAAAAACGAAAGATCCAGCCAATAAAAATGTGATTGATTAAAAACCATTTGTTAAAATTAGCTAAGGATCATGAATTCACTTACGGTTTGATGATCAAGAACACGGATTTGATGTTTGAATTTGAGCCGTTTGATGTAAAAGGAGGGAGTTTGTTTTTGCGTTTTGTTTTTGTAAAATAAGAAAACGGAGGGGGGGGGGGTGTTTGTTTTGTTTAAACTTTTAGAAACTTTATTACATCTTGGCAGATTTTGTCCCTAGACTACAAACTAAACCATATAACATGTCCTAATGCATATATTTAACGGTTAATGGTAACGACAGTTAATGGTAAGGACATATAAGGCAAACAAAGAAGTAAAAGGGAAAAGAAATGATACGAGATAACCTTTGACGTTCCACCATTTGCAATAAAACATCATAACTACAAGAAATATGCAAGTACACATGTTTGCACAAGATTTTGAAATTTTGAAGAACATTTTCTCCCCCTCAACACTTGGTGTGAAAATTTTGAAGTTTTTGATAAACCAACGTGTTGACGAAGATTGTGTACATGTATATGAAAAACATAGAAATTGTAAAAAATTTTGGATTTTTTGAATTTTTTTTTTTTTTTTGATTTTGTATTTTGTTTGGATAAATATTTACAAAGATAGTTTTGGTATTTGACTCGGTTAATTATTTTTAAGAAAAGATTTGAGATCATCTGGAGTCAAACACCGCATACCAATCTGGTGAACTAGTTCAGTAAACCTTCCCGGGGGTAGTGGTTTTGTGAACAAGTCTGCCAGTTGGTATTCTGTACCCACAAAATATAATTCAATTGTACCCTTTTCAACATGCTCCTTGATGAAGTGATAACGGAGATCAATGTGCTTAGACTTTGAATGCATAACCGTGTTGCACGAAATCGCTATCGCACTTTTCGAGTCACAGTACATCGGAATCTTGTTGAATAAGTAACCGTAGTCCATTAGTTGTGTACGCATCCAAATGACTTGTGCACAATAGGCAGACATGGCAACATATTCAGCTTCTGTTGACGATAGTGATGTGCAATCCTGCTTCTTTGATTGCCAAGACACGAGTTTATCTCCAAGAAACTGCAAACCACCGGAAGTACTTTTACATGTATCCATACACCCTGCATGATCAGCGTCTGAAAAAGCTATTAGTTCAAAACCGGAATCCTTCGGATACCAGATCCCCAAATTAATGGTTCCCTTTACGTATCGAAGGATTCTCTTAGCCTCATTGAGGTGACGTTCAGTAGGACTGGAATGATAGCGAGAGCACATAAATACACCAAATATAATATCCGATCTACTAGCGGTGAGATACATCAGTGACCCAATAATACTTCGGTACTTTGTGGGGTCAACTGGTTTCCCATTTGGATCCGCATCTAACTTAGTTGTGTTAGCCATAGGAGTATTGTAAGTATCACAACTGGTCATGCCATGTTTCTTAATTATCTCAAGAGCATATTTGGACTGATTTAGGAAAATTCCACGGGGAGACTGATGAACTTGTAGTCCCAAAAAGAACGTAAGTTCACCCATCATTGACATTTCAAAATTTTGTTTCATTAATCTGGAAAAAGCGTTTGAGTACTTTTTGTTTGTAGAGCCAAAAATAATGTCATCGACATATATTTGCACAATTAAAACATCTTCCCCGTGTTTTTGAATAAACAAAGTTGGATCTAGTAAACCTTTAGTAAAAGAATTAGCAAGCAAGAAAGCAGTAAGTTTATCATACCACGCCCTGGGGGCTTGTTTGAGACCATAGAGAGCCTTCTTAAGTCGGTAGACATGATTTGGGTGCTCTGGGTCGACAAATCCCTCTGGCTGACTAACGTATACCTCCTCACGTAGTTGACCGTTCAGAAATGCAGTTTTCACATCCATTTGATAAACGACCATGTTTTTGTGAGCAGCGTATGCTAAAAATATTCGAACAGCTTCGAGTCTAGCCACTGGTGCAAAAGATTCCTCAAAGTCAATTCCTTCCTCTTGAGTATATCCTTTAGCTACCAAACGTGATTTGTTACGAATAACATTGCCTTCTGCGTCCAACTTGTTTTTCCAAATCCATTTTAGCCCAATGACATAAAATCCATCCGGTCGTTCAACTAATTCCCAAACTTCAAGACGTTTGAATTGGTTGAATTCCTCTTGCATTGATTCAATCCAGTTGTCGTAAGTGAGAGCTTCTTTAATATTTTTAGGTTCTTCATGACTAACTGTTAGAGCATAAATGCAATGTTCGGCATCGGAGTGAAGTTTTTGTCTAGTCATAACTGGAGCTGTTGGATGACCAATAATGTTAACAATTGGATGGTCACAAGTCCAATGATGTGTTGAAGGGTGAGGGTTATGAAACTGCTGCATATTAGTTGGTTCCAAGTTGCGTGTTGACGACTCAGCAATATCTGAAAGGTTCGGAGTCAGAGCAAACGGATTAAAGAACGCATTCGGATCATAATTTGCAGGTTCGGGTACTTGTTGTTGGTTCAGATCTTCAGTTGGGTTGTCGGTGTTGGAAGCGGTTTGTTCTTCTATTGTTGGTGATTCAGTCGGGGGTGCATCATGTGTTACTATTGTGGTTGTATTAACCGTTGTATCAGGTACTTGAATATTATCAGGTTGAGCAGCGGAACTAGTGGATACATCTGGTGCACGTGTCTCAAATGAATCATCGAACAAAGGAGAAAACAATGTTTCCAATTCTAGACGAGTTAGTGACAACGGTTCAGCTGAAGAATCTGGAAAGTTTAGACGGTTGGTTACGGGTCCTAAGCTGTTTTGCTCAGAAGCCATTTCTGTGAGCTCATCGAAATTAGCATGGATAGTCTCCTGAATCTCTCTAATACGACGGTTGTAGATTCTAAAACCTTTGGAGTTTTCACAATATCCAATGAAGATACCGACGTCAGCCTTTGCCTTAAGCTTTCCAAGATCATCACGATCATTATTCGGATAACAAAGAGATCCAAATATATGAAAGTGTTGTATGTTAGGCTTTCGTTTGTGAACAATTTCTTACGGTGTGACTTTGTGACATTTATTGATCATACAACGATTTTGGGTGTAACATGCGGTAGAGACGGCTTCTGCCCAAAGATAATCTGGTAATTGAGCATTAATGAGCATCGTTCGTATGGCTTCCACTAACGTCCTGTTGCGTCTTTTGACCACTCCATTTTGTTCGGGAGTCCGTGCAATTGATGTTTGATGTTCAATTCCAACTTTCTCAAAGTATGCACGAAGAGTTTGATTCTTGAATTCAGTTCCATTATCTGTTCTTACAATTCTTACTGTGTTGCGAAGTTGAACCTGAATTTTCGTGAGAAAGGTGATTATCATTGATGGAGCTTGATCTTTGCTTCGAAGAAAGTAGACCCAAGTCCATTTGGAGAAGTCATCGACTATCACAAGTATGTATCGTTTCCCATTAATCGTTTGTACTCGCATTGGTCCACATAAATCCATATGAAGAAGTTGAAGAACATGATCAGTGCTCGGTTCTGGTTTGGAGGCGAGGTGTGCACGTTTGGTCTTTCCTTGTTCACAAGCGGGACATAGGTGATCTTTTGCATATCGGAACCTTGGAAGACCGTCAACTAGTTTATGGCGAGCAAGATCAGTCATAGTTCGGAAGTTGAGATGTGACATGTGTTGGTGCCATAACCAGGATTTTGTCGATTCAGCCTTTGAAAGTAGACAAATGGGAGAGGAAGCGATCATGTCGGACATTGAAATTGTATAAAGACTGTTTCCACGTGTGCCAGTCATGAGATCATTTCCTTGTAGATCACGAATAAAGCATGTTTTCTCCCTGAATGAAACTTCCATATCACCATCGCAAGATTGACCGACTGAAAATAGATTGTGACCGAGGCCTTCAACATAATAAACACGACTAATTTCGATATTCCCACTGACATAGTCCCCATATCCCATAATTGCAGCGAAATGATCATTCCCGAATCTGACAGTATCAATGAACTTTGAGACAAAGTTTCTTAACAGTTTGAGATTGTCTGTCATGTGTCGGGAGCATCCGCTATCAACAATCCAGAGAACAATTTGCACCACCTGCATCACATGAAAGAGACGACGATGGTACAATGGTAAGTGTGGAACCCGAAGAAGTTGTGGGTTCCGTTGGGTTAGAAGCACACATGTTAACAATTTTAGGAATCCATTTAAAGTTATGTGTCCTTTGTAACCAACGTTGCCAATTCCAACTAGATTTAGCCTTCTTTATATCAAATTCAGTAACAGTTGGCATGATCCTAGAGGCATTTTTCGCAACTACTGGGTTGATTATATCATTCGTAGAAACTATACAAGGCATAAGTCCTAGCACAGATTTAGAAGCATTAGAGGGCTTAGATTTTCTGCCTAATGTANAAGTTGTGGGTTCCGTTGGGTTAGAAGCACACATGTTAACAATTTTAGGAATCCATTTAAAGTTATGTGTCCTTTGTAACCAACGTTGCCAATTCCAACTAGATTTAGCCTTCTTTATATCAAATTCAGTAACAGTTGGCATGATCCTAGAGGTATTTTTCGCAACTACTGGGTTGATTATATCATTCGTAGAAACTATACAAGGCATAAGTCCTAGCACAGATTTAGAAGCATTAGAGGGCTTAGATTTTCTGCCTAATGTACGTTTCTTAAGACGAGATAAAAGAGAATGTGCAACACATTTAGAATGATCACCAGCTAATATACTCTTACGAAAAAACACACATGAAGCATCAACTTTTAAAACATTCAAAGGGTCATCATTCGTTACACATAGATTAGAATTACAATTTGCCAAATCAGTATCTAAATCTAGTGCAGGATGAGTCTTATTCAAAGTCCTAGGGTGTTCTTCTACATCAGAGGCTTCTAGTGTCTCTCTTCTACGTTGCAAAATCCTATTCTTCCATTTCATTCGTTTATGCTTGGATCTGCTAACGCTATGAGTGGCAACTATTCCTGTAGAAGTGGAAGGATCCAAATTAGACTTCTTAGTGTGTTGTGCTATATTTGTTATGTCTAATGAGTACATTCCTGGAGCAATTACATTAGTGTTGACAGATTTTCCTTTTTCAAGCTCACGTATTTTCTCTTTCAACTCAATGATAATGTGCATTTTATATTGAATTTCACTGTCGAGTTTTCGGTTAGAATAAAAATATTCATCACGACTCTTTTGCCAAAAATCTGTAACTTCTTACAATTCTGCAATTTCCTTTTCATATTTCGAGATTTGACTTTTCAGTTCCTCATTTTCGTTTTGAAAAGTTGTGGAAGTTTTAAGATTTTGTAATTCCAGTTCGAAATCAAGACTTTGGTTTTGACACCATTCAAGCTTTTGGTTGAGTTTCGATATCTCATTTGAAAGTTTGTTTTTCACATCATCATTGTGTTTTCGAAGATTAATGTTTTCATCTTTCAATGTCTCAATTTGTTTAGATAACAACTCAACATCATCACAGTGATCATCAACAAGCATAGAAGTACCAGATTCATAAAGAGAATTCATAATCACAGAAATTATATCAGCACTAAGAACATGTTCCAAGAGTCGATCAGCTTCTCTTTGTAAAAATTGATTTTGATGTTTTTGATTTAAAATCGCTTGTTCAGTTTCTTGAAACACATTCATCATAGATGAGACTTCTTTTTGAATTTCCTGTTCCCAGTGGTTAGCACACTGACGCAAATGTCGAGCAATAGGTAAAAACTGTTTTTGAAACACTTCTCGTTTTTCTCTCTCATGAGGAGTAGTAATAGTGAAAACCGTTATTTGAGAGTTGCGTTCAATGGCTTCATCTAATTGTTCAATGTTATCCATGAACGTGTCGAAATACTGAAGTACACGACAACGTGTAGGAAGAGTTTGAAGTTTGTTATCATTTGGTAAAGGACCGTTTATTTGCACCACTGGTTTAGCAGGAGCTACATAAGAAGTAACTTCTTGAGGTTTGATAATGTACCATGGTTGTTCAGATTTCTCTTTTTGCGGTGTAAAAATATCAGTTATTGGAGGCATTTTAGAGTAATCAAAAGGTTTATTGTATGTAACATTTTCCATTTTTGATCGACTCTCTTCTTCAATTTCATATTCCTCTTCACAATCATATACAATAGTACGAACAATAGTATCATCAAAGAAATGATCTGCACTATATAACTTTGGAATCTCATTGAGTGCTACACGTAAAAAACATGGTGAATCACTTCCAATTGCAAAGCCGTGACCATTGTTTGTTCGAGTTACTGAAAACTTTTGAATAGTAGTCACTGAATTACCAGTTTTATACACAACATTTTGAAATTCTTTAAGCTTATGTTCCAATTCAACAATCTCATCAACGTATGATTTAACTTTGATTCTGGTTTTGCGTTTATGTTCCGTGAACTCAACTTGACAATTTGACAACTCCGTTTTGGTTTTTAAAATGATTGCTTCAAGTTGTGCAATTTGTTTTTTGTGTTCAAACGCTTGTTTTTCCAGTTCAGAAGCTAAGTTATTTTTAGACTCCATAATTTTAGCAATTTGGTGTTCTAACTCTTTTTCGTGACGAGAAGATTTTATAAAAGCAGCTTCAAAGCCTTTTTCTCGTTGAATTAGTTTTTCTGCGTTTGACAGTTGAAATTTATAGCACTCAGTATCCCTAGTTAATAATGCATTTCTCTCTTTCAATCTAGCATTAAGCTTTTGACATTTAATGTTTTGAGATTGACTAGTCATAAGAAGGGACTGAATTTCTGAATCTGGACCAGACGAAGGATCAAAATGTTCAACGTGAGCGTTGTTATCATTTACAGTTTCATTATCCGAATCATCAAATGTGACAACCGGGTTAATTTGAAAATCATCAAATATAACTTTTGTGTCCATTTGAGTATTCGTGTGTGTATATAACAATGAATCATTTTGAACTTCTTGTTCCTTGTATGATGCAGATGCAGATGGGGAGGCAATTTCATGTATGAGGCATGAGTTAAGATCAGTTACCTGAGAAAGACCATCAGTGTCATAAACTGGGTCTGAGTCACTTATGTGGAGTTCATGCATGTTGGCCATCAGCATAACAACAGCTTCCAAATCTTCCATGTCATCATCGGAATGTGCATTAGCCATGAAGCTGTTGTCATTTGCATTCGTGTTGCTGCGGGCTTCATCTTTGAGAGCAAGGAGTAATGCCTGTTTGTGATACTTACTTCCTTGAGTTCTTGGTGATGGACATGCAGTTGCCAAGTGACCTATTCCATTGCAGTTATAGCATCTGATGACCGTGTTCCCTGATTCAGTACTCCCTGTGTCAACAATCTCTGCCTTTCTCTGAGGGACACCACCATTTTTCTTGAATCCTCCATTGTTGTTAAATCGTTGTCCAGAATTAGAGTTACCCATATTACTACCCGATCCAAATCTGCTACTGTTGCGATTCTGAATCTCCACGTGACCATCGTGAATGACAACTTGATTCCTTGTATTTGAAGATGAACGAAGATGATTGTTGGACTTGTTTGAGAATTTGCTGAAAGCCCGAGCAATGAGTGCAATTCCTTGGTTGAGACTGTTGAAGTCCTCATCGTCATCGTCATCATTAGCGGTAAGTGGTGTAGACAAGGTGTCATTGTTGTCATNCAAATCTGCTACTGTTGCGATTCTGAATCTCCACGTGACCATCGTGAATGACAACTTGATTCCTTGTATTTGAAGATGAACGAAGATGATTGTTGGACTTGTTTGAGAATTTGCTGAAAGCCCGAGCAATGAGTGCAATTCCTTGGTTGAGACTGTTGAAGTCCTCATCGTCATCGTCATCATTAGCGGTAAGTGGTGTAGACAAGGTGTCATTGTTGTCATATGAGGCAAATTGATTTGCAGGAGGGTGCGTTGTGGAATCATAAGATGAATACGGAGATGGGTTGTTGAGATAAGCCTGTTCTGGATGATAAATATTGAGCAACAAGCGCCAAAGAGTTTGTAGGTGGGGGCTGTGAGTAGTTTCCTCTGAGAGCGCGATCATTGTCAACTTCATGTTGATGATGTTTCAGATAGTCATACAACAAACCATATGGTGTTTCATGAAGGTTTCTTGCTTGTCGAACAAATGTCACATACTTATGCCCATCAGGACCAAGACATCCTAAGAACTTTGTGTTGACAGCAATCTCTGGTAAGATGATGTTGTGTCTGTCTAGGTCATTGATGATGTTCGTGAAGCGGTGATAGTATGACTCAAGTGATTCCATTGGTTCAATCATGAAATGTGTGTATTCCATGTAAAGTTTTAACTCCATGTCCTCCTGATTCAACTGAGTTCCTTCCATTAGGAGATGAACATGTTCCCACATAGCCTTAGCAGTTTTCTGAGCATCAACACTGCGAAAGATCGGATTAGGTATGCCTTGTAGAATGTAAATCATGGCATATTCATCAGCTTCTTTGTGAAGTACTTGTTCAGCAGTAAGTTGAGCATCAGTAAGAGGTCTGTATGCTTCCGGTATGGGTGGATTAGCATTAGGATCACCAGGGACAAGGTTAGTCGGTGTAACAAATGGACCTTTATTGATAACTTGTCTCATGTATTTGCCATGTGGTTTCTTGAGTTCAAGAAATCTTAGGAATCGACTTGACCACTGAACATAATTACCGGGTGTGAGCATAGGTGGTGTGTCAAGTGAACCTGCTTCATGTCTTGATTGTTGAGTAGTGATGACTTCACACATTTGGTCAAACCAATGAGTTTGTTTCGACGGTTGAGTGATTTGTTGCATTGGAAATGGTGGAGGTTGAGGCAGTTGTTGATGTTGATGCATCATGACATTTTGTTGTTGACGAAACAATTGTTTTTGATGATAGGGTTGCTGATGATGAAAGTTGTAGTACGGTGGTTGAGACATGATGAAAGACTTGTGTGTAAATGGATCTTATAGAAGGTATAAGTGTTATGCCAAGCCTTGAAAACTATCCCAAGTGTTTTCTCGAAACTTTGTTGAAGAATATCTCGAAAAACAGTCAATGTCATAAGTTCTCGAAAGTTGACCAAAGATCTCGAAAGTTCACCAAAGTTCTCGAAAATGTAAGTTATCGAGAAATTTTGGGGAAAATTTTCGAGAATTTTTGTTCTATGGAAATTAGCAAAGTTCTCGAAAGATTATGAAAAGATTTCGAAAATTTTCCAAGGATCTCGAAAACTGAAAGATTTCGAAAAGTTTGAAAGGATCTCGAAAGTTTCACAGTTTCGAGAAAAAATTTCACAAATTATCGAGATTCTACAATCGCGATAATATCCAACAAGTCGAAGTGTTTTCTTTCTTATACAAGAGAGAAAAGCACTGAGTAAGCAACAGAAACACCTTAGGAGCAAAAACCAAAGATCTCGAAAGATTCGGGTTTAAGTTTCTCGATAACTAGTCAAAACTAGGCAGATTTTTGTTTTTGTAAAAAGCAATCGAAGAACACGATTTTAATCCAAGATTCTTGAACAACGAACCTTAAAATGATGAAATCTTAAAGAAAGTTGTAAACTTTAACCAATTTTGAAAAATTTGAAAGTTCTCGAAAAATAGTACAAGTTTTAAAATCGTGTTTATTTTTCAAAAAATTTGAGATTTTGTTGGTTGTTTTTGTTTATAACACAAGATTTGAAGATAAATATGTGATATAAACACCAAACAAACAAGAAAATAGCAAAAAAATTGAAAAATAACGAGATACAAAGGATTTTTTGGGTCGTTTAGAACAAAAACAAGTCACTACACCTTCTTCTAGCGATTGATACCACTTGTTAGGTCACCATATTGTAAACACAAGTATTGATTTGATAGAAATAAGATGAGAAATAGAGTTTGGTTGATTAGATCAAATATGAAGAATAAAAGTGCAAGAGTTTCCTTAAGTAAATGAAATAACCAACAAGTGAGAATGATTACATAAGGTCCTATTTATAGGAGAGGAGCTAGGGCAACACTCCCTTTCTCCTTCCTTTTCTAGACGTGTGGGCTTAAGGCCCATTGGACGTGTTTGGACTTCTTAATGTTTACATAACTCACTTAAATAACATAGATAGATTTAGCAACCTATTACAATGACGAAAATAACCGAGACTTGACTAAACGTTGATAAACTTAGGTTCTAACAGACACACTCAATGTCAAAGAAATGATGGTACACCAGGCAATCCAAGAAAGTCTGGCTGATGAAGGAAAGCCACCAGGTCATCCAGTTAAGGGTGTAAGCATCACTGAGCCAGACTCGGGCATGAGACAGCAAATACATCATGTTGAGGGAAAAGGGAAAGAGATCATAGTAGAGGAACAGGCAGCTCACACACTGCTAAAAATTTCTACTCCACTACCCAAATCGGCAGCTTCTCAATACATCCTTAAGAGACGGTCTCTTGAACCTATAGTCATAGAACCCTCACCTGATAGAACTGTCTCTCATTCACCAAGTGAGGTATCTCGTGCTGACTCAAGTGCCTCTGAATCCAACAAGAATGAAGAACAGAAGGAAGCTGTTGACGCTGTCACATCACTGAACACTGAGGAATTGGGCATCTTGTCAAAGACCACATCATCATGACGAATCAATTCAGAAAGAAGATACGTTGACAGAGCCACCACTTGTCACTTTTCATGATGAATTCATATCTCAAGCCTACCCAGATGCACATGAAAATGTTATGATCAAGACTGGTGAGCGCAAGCTCGAAATTGAACCTGACAGCTCAACAAGCACTCTAGCTTCCTTAAAAAATCTAGAGACATTTGGAGATCAATTTCTAGTGGACAAGCCCGCAGAGTCTGAATTGGACAAGACTAGTGATGAGCATGAGGAAGCTACGTCAATGATGGACATCCCAATTTTTCAAGACAACTCAACCATTCCCACAATGACAACTCCAACACCCACAGTGGCACCTACTACAACGGGTCCTACTTCAGCAATTCCCACTCCTGGTATCACTTCACCGGCCACTGCAACCACTACCACTATAACGCCAAAACCTGAACCCACAATCGAAAGCCTCGCCACTCAAGTTGATGACGTTCTACAAATCACGGCAGACATCGTTATGGAAAACTTAAACATTAATGAGAAGTGGTCAGAACACGAGAAGGTGATAAGAAGTGAGAAGGAACTCAAGCTTCAACAAATCCTCAAGAATCACGGTGACAGACTGCACAAGCTATAACAACTCAACATCAACCGTCTCTTCACCGAAGCTATTGAGGATCAGGTTCAAGAAGCGGTCAGCTATGCCATGGAAGCTCTTCTCAGGTCAAGGTTCAAAGACCTTTCCTTGTTTGATATAATGCTAATCTTACAGGAATGGATGTTCGAGAACAAACAGTATAAGGGGCATGAAGCACACCGCAAGCTGTATGAGGCCCTTGAGGGATCAATACTTCAAGACAATGCTGAAAAACATCATAGAGATATGGAGAAAGAACGGAAGAGAAAAAGGAAACTCCAGAGTCACCCTCAGCATCCTCCTTCTAATCCACCACCACCTCCACCTCCCGGGTCATCTGGACCCACTGGCCAATCGGGAGGTTCTGCGGCTAAATCTATGCCTCCACCACCACCACCATCTTCATCAAGTAAGCCACCCTCCAAGAGATCTGACAGAACATCTTCATCTAAGCAAACCCAGCATCCAACACATGCAGCATGGACCACGATCGACACTAGAAATGTTGATATGGCTTCACCAGTTCATGATGATCAGGTAATCAATGAAGAATCGATTGTGTCTCATGCTGCAGTATATTCAGACGAAGATGACGATGATGCCTCTACTTCCCACATATCACAAAAGGAAGAATGGTGACAATCAATCTACAGAGCCGATGATGCTCCTCCTGTCAAGCTCTCCAAAGAAGAGTTGCAAGCATGTATTAGACCAAAAACTGCTAAGATACCGACGATTGAGCCAACCTGGTCAGTGTCTCCATCAAATCAACCAGTCTCTGACAACAACTAGGTGAATGCCATAACCAACAGCTTCATTCCTCCAGCAGAAAATTCCTTGGTTTCACAAACCGGAGATATGGGGACGTTCATTACATGGTTCTGCAGGAAGCAAGGAATTAGCAAATTGACTCAGAAAGATTTCGAAGGCCCAACATATGACATAGTCAAGGTCTTTCATCCTGATGTAACTCATCTTCAATTTCAAATGGAGGAATGCCACAAACTGTTCAACGATCTAGTCAATGAAGAAATTACTCAACACAATGACAGCAAGCCACTCCCGTTGGGTGGGTCTCCCGGGTATGTTACCATTCAGGCTGAATTCTTCTTCAACAAAGATCTTGAGTATCTACGGTTTGGGAGCAAGCAACACAAGTATGCCTTGTCCATCACCAATATGAAGGGTGCTCGCTACAATGACATCGGTTTGGAGCAGATGGTACCGGATGGAATGTAGATAGATGAAGAGTGTGAATATGATGTTCCGGCAACTTTAGGCATATCGCATTGGTGGTTTAAGAAGCAGCAGTTCTATGTTGAGAGATTCAAAGCTAAGGGAGATAAGAAATTTGTTCGCTCGCCTCTTCAAATCATCAGTGTAGTCAAAGTCAAGATTCACTCCATTTATGGGTACGATTTCTTGATGTCCATTGTTCTACGACGGTCAGATCTTAGGGACTACGAGATCTCTGAAGGTGACTTCAAGCATCTCCGACCCAATGACTTCATCATCTAGCACCACATGAAAAGAAGCGCTAGTGTTTGCTGTTCTCCATTGGATAAGGGGTCTAGTCATAAGGAAGCGAGTCGAAGACCTTCATCTTGGCATCGAAAGCTACCAGACACAACTGAACCTCACCAAGCCACAATGGGAGGTCCGTAACTTGGAACCGGTAGCTGATTTCACTGTCATTGACTCTCCAGGAGCTGTGGTGTACAGAGACAAGTACAATGTTCCAGTGGTTATGCGTAGTGAAGAATTACAAAAGTTCAGCGATGGCACGTTGGAAATGGTCGATGAGGCACTGGACTTTCGCGTGAAAGAGTATTAGGTCTATTCTAACAAACCCGGGAGATACACCAGCCAATGGACTGACCATGACTTGAAGATGAACAATGAATTCCTTAAAGCCATTCGTCACCGTATGAAGATGAGGAGGATCTACCGCAGCCTCGAGTGTTATGTGGGAGGCAGAGTTCGTGATGGTGACTACATGCTCCTTCAAAGAACGGAATGAATCATCAAGCTGATCATTTATTATCACCTAGTTTTACTACTTAATTTGGGTGATGTAACAGTGACAATATGTAAACATTTAACATTATATGTTTATAAAATGTTTGAATGTTTTATGTTTTTCACTGTGTGTGGATTCTTTCGAAATGTTGTATGCTTCAGTGCATCATTTCTAGAAAAAGAAGAGAAGTCTTCTTTCATCCCAAAATCTCTCTCTTAATGATTCTTCAAGAGAGTTTTTGTGGTTTATAAGGTGGCTATTGGACTTAAATTTTCACAAATACCTTGCCGCTCAACTTAATGGCCACAACACGTTAAATTGAAAATGGTCATTAATTGAGGGGGAGCGTATTTGCTCAAAATTTCTGCACCTTTGAAAACTTTGTGCACCAGCAGCAGTGAAAAAGTGTCTAAAATCAGTACATGTTAAAATTTTATCACATTTTCTCCCATTTTCTTCTAAAATCATTTAAATCAATTGGGATCACAAAATCTCAAAAGATTTGAAATTTTTTGATCGGGGGAGAGAATGTGATTTAAAAATGAAATCTGATTTAAAATGTGATTTTTTTTGGACTCAAAGGTACGCTCTCCCGTATGTGCTAAAATTTTTGAAGTTTTTCAATTTTAATCAAAGCACATATTGAGGGGGAGCAAGTGAACAAATGGCTAAGAGTCTTTCGCGTGTTTTTACAATAAGAAGTAGAAACCGTGAATTGATTTTGACTTAGATCTGACTCATGAATTGACGAAACATAAACGTTAGAATTCGAAAGGATTTATCCAAGTAGAAAGTACCGTTTCGAGAAGCTCTTCTTAGATGTATACTTTGACGGGTCTAACTTCCTTTTTAAGGAATGTTAACAACTTCAAATTAGTTATTAGGGCTAGTTATCACCTAAAAGCTGATAATGGATCCCTTTAACTAATCAACGTAAACGTGTCCCTAGGGTATATGTCTATTGAGAGTAGATCAATTCAAATAAGTGAAACTCACCCCGACATGTGCAAATTTCTATCTAAAACCAATGAGCACATGTTAAGGGGGAGAATTTGAAAAGTTATAAAACTCTTAAAGTGTTAACAAAATGTGTTTCTTAATCATAAACACTTTGAGAGAATTTGCAATGATTTGGTTATATGGCGATTGTGGAAAGATACCAAAAGACCGACCACTTTACTTTAAAGCATGGAGTTATAAGGATGGTAAGGTTAGGTATATGTTCCCATGATCCACCAGAACCGGAGGGATCTTCCCAGAGACAATCCAATAGATAGATTAGAAGTCCTTAGGAATGATTGCAAAAAAGGAGAAAAGTGAGAAAGGGAAGAGTGCCGACTGAGATTGAGCTAGGACTGGAACAAACCTAACAAGGCTCTAGTAATGAAGTCTCGGTAAGCACTGAAGGGGTTGAAGAATTGAAAAGAAATGAAATGAGAAAGGGTGAAAAGAAATAGCCCTCCAATTATTCAATCTTAGGGCAGAAACCAGGTTCAATTCATATGCTACTGATTGTTACTAAGGTAACATTCGGTATTGAAGACAAGACGTCATAGACCCAGTGATGCACTGCACTAAACCTTCCAGCCACTCAAGTTCTTTTAAAAGAGCTTGTTTCATTCTCACGGGGAACCGGTGTAATCTATCGACTAGTCTCTTAGAGCTAGTTGATATTGAAACAGGAGACCCCTCCCTAGTCTCCGCATAGGATAACCAAATTGCACTTATTGAGTTAGAGCCACGAGATGCATCAAAAGATCTCATAGGAACACTTGATACTTCTACACTGGTTGTTCACCAATAAGGACACCAGTTGTAATATTTTGAGTCCTACGCAGATCTTAGCAATCTGCCAAGAACACTTATGAGGGAATATACATATGTATTTCCCAATGATTGAGTGGAAACTCCTGCCATGGTCAACATCAAACAGCCCTGACAGCAGGTCACTTTGGTAATCTCTTGTGGATTACGCTTAGTGTTCGCGGTGGTGTTTCAAAAGGTCTACAGTCGTGGGGTGATCTCCAGCGACTCACCTAATCGTTGGTGTACTTCGGTATGTCAGTGAAAGCCCTTTCGAGGGCATCCGATTAGGAACGGCCTTGGTAAGGATTATAGAAAGTCTTCACACTATGCTATTGACAATCTCGAAGTCCGAACTTGTAAGTGCTGGTATGTTTATTACTAACCAAGTTTTATGCAGCTCAACCTACCAAACTTATCATTTTCACCACCATCACTCTAGTTCCACATGCTCATACCAACATCTAAAAGGAGCCGTCAGAACCGTTCAACCATGGAGATTCACTCAACTAAGATGTATGAGCATGTTGGAAAGGCGTATTCCTATCAGAGACAAAGAAGTTGATTGTTGTTGTTGATTGCTGAAAAGATGCCGATTCATCTCCCCATGCTTACACTTCAACATCAAATCTAAACAAATCATGATCATGGAATGGGCATCGACTATGCTTCCACAACTCTGATGCAGAAGATCATGATCCAGAAAAGTGTGACATGACAACACAAAGACAATTTCAACATCACAAAGAGACACTTCCACTCAAAGATGACTCGAAGCTAATTATTTGGATGATGAACAACAAGCAATGTCAAAGTTCATCCTACACATCAAGGAAGTCATCTTGAGTCCGCTGCTGAAAGCACAAAGTTCTCATCAAATGAAGAATCAACAACTGCGAGCTACAAGACATCTACAAAGATCACAATGCAAGAATTCAAGATTTAATTTCTGGGGTGACCTCCCTTAGGGGGAGATTTTTAGGAATATGATTTTTCTTATAAAATATTCGGTCACCCTAAGTACTATTAAGTATTGTGTAGCTCGTAGTATTTATAATATGTTAGGTCACCATATTAGTAAACACAATTATTCAAATGAAAGAAATGAGATGAGAAATAGACTTGGTTGATTAAGATCAATATGAAAGATGAAAGAACAAGAGTTTCCTTAAGATATGAAATTAACCAACGATATTAAAGAGTTACATAGTGTCCTATTTATAGGAGAGGGATAGGGCAACACTCCCTTCCTTCCCTATCTTCTATGTCGTGGGCTTTCAAGGCCCATTGGACACTTATTGGACTCGTCTTATAACCATACGAGTATTAAGCTAAAACGTAAATAAAAGTGATAATACTAGCAACCTATTACATTTATTGAAATGACCGAGACTTGACTGAATAGTTGAAAACTATGATCCTAACA
>LBNU01037186.1:36513-92069 GCA_014162995.1 Artemisia annua | reverse complement strand
TCGCTGTGATAGCCGAACACGTATAAACTATCGTGTTGTGGTTTGATTGTCCTTCCTTTATCTTTGTGCATACTTACATCATATTGTCTTTGATCTATAACGTCAAATCTAAATCTTGTTTACACGAAAGTTCAATAAGATTTTAAACAATATAATTAACTATTAAAAAAGAGGTAAACTATTCAACCCCCCTTTCTAGTTTTTCCCACAATTGGCATCAAGAGCTAACGTTACCTCAAGCTTTTAACAAATATTGTGTTTAAAACTTGAAACGATCCATTTGATTTTGAAATATTACAAAGAAGGCAATCTAGCCAAAGACCACCCACCTTTTGAGGCAAATGGTTTATTATTGGAAAAACCGATTTGAAAACTTACGTGAATCTAAAGATATTAGATTTGGTTTATCATATTAATGGGGATAATGAAGTTCAAACCCTAAAGAAGAAGAGGAAAAGAAAACTAATTTGTAAAAATAAATTTTGAAAGCTTAAAAATGATGTTTTCTTTATAATGCTTTACCAAGAAAGAGTATGAAAGTTATTTTTATGTGCAAAACCGCCAAATAAATTTGGCAATCCTTTGATATTCACACATCAAGGAAAACTCACAAGTTAAGGATAACAAAAATAGATCTTTTAATTCAACAATATGAACAATTTGTTATTCGGGAAAATGAACTATCGGATGTGCATATTGCTAGATTTAATACTATTATACTCACTCAAAGCACTTGACGAATCTTTTTGTTAGTAAGAATTTTGTCAAAGTGCTTTGAGTGAAGTATTAATTAGTATTAAAATTCTACAAATGCAACATCGATAGTTTCATTTCCCGGAATAACGAAATTGTTCATATTGTTGAATTAAAAGATCTATTTTGTTATCCTTAACTTGTGGAGTTTCCTTGATGTGGATATTCAAGATTGCCAAATTCTTTGGCGGTTTGCACATAAAAATCCCTTTCTTACTCTTCTTTGGTTAAAGCATTATTAAAGCCATCATTTTAGTTCATTAATTTTTTACCAAATTTAGTTCTTTTCCTCTTCATCTTTAGGGTTTTGAAACTTCATTATCCCCATTAATAATGTGATAAACACAAATCTATATCTTTAGATTTCACGTAAGTTTCAAACGGTTTTTCCACTAAATAAAAACCATTTGGCCTCAAAAAGTGGTGGTCTTCTGCATAGATGCCCCTTCTTTGTAATTTTCAAAATCATGGATACGTTTCAAGTTTTAAAACACAAATATTTAAAATGCTTGAGTAACGTAGCTCTGATGCCAATTGTGAAAAACTAGAAGGGGGGTTGAATAGTTTACCTCTTTTTATATTAAATTATTCTTGTAAAATTCACTTATATGAACTTTCGTGCTAAACAAGATTTAGATTGACGTATAATCAAAGACATATAGAAATAAGTAAGTATGCAAAAGAATAAAAGGAAAGGAACAATCAAACCACAACACGATTAAGATTAATCGTGTTCGGCTACAAGGAACCTCACTATGTCCTTGCCCTACGTCACGCCCCGAGTATCAAATACGAGATTCCAAGACACTAAATCAACAAAGCTCTTAATATCCGGCGGAGAAAACCTTAACGTACCTCTATTTTACCGACCACTAAGCTAAATCTGTCGAGTTCTTTACCAAGGTTACAACTACTCCCGTTTTAGTTCTCAACAAGGGATACCAACAACCTCCTTTTACATTGTATTTTACGGACACCAAATCTACTAACCGATCACAACTTCAATACACACAATGGAATGAAAATTAATAGACTTGGGAAGAAATCTACACAAATCGGTTATAGTTATCAAGACTCTGCAAACTTCTTTATGAAAGCTTGAAACACAAAATGAGTAGTGAACTTTCTTTGCATACCAATGAGAAACTTCACAACAAGAAATGGTTAATGGTTAGAGAGGGATAATATGAATGTGTGTGAAAAATGATAAGAAGTGATGAGAAACTAAAAGGCTAGCAAGTAGTTTGGTATTTATAGGCAAAAAGAAACATTTTGGCCTGGCGGAACCCGCGAATCCTCCCAAGGGTTCCCCCGTATTACGAGGGTGCCGCCAGATGACAGTCAAATGTCATTACCTTAACTTCCAAACCAATGTTTAAAGTCACATCAACTTAACTCCTTCACCACATGCATGGCTATCGTAGACATAGATAAAGAGAAGGTCCAAACACACAGATCAACAATCAATGGCATTAAGTTACTCAAACCCCTAATGAATGAGATGTGACAAGACATTAACTTCTAGTACAGCTCATTATATATAGCTAATCTATGAACACCATTTAATAACAATATTAATAGCTTTGTAAGACTCATTTACTTCCTTACAATGTCAATAGTCACAATCAAGACTCAAGTGTGACTTATTTCCTACATTTTGTTAGAAAACACAACAATGTTTATTTACCATGAATGTGACAAAATTATGTTTTAAGTAAAATTATGAAAAATGTTTGTGGTTGTATATATTTTAAAATATGGAAAAGTAAAATGTAGGCAAAACCAAGATTATGCAGACTTGAAATAAAAATTGTATTTTACCAAAAAGCTAAAGTTATACTTTCGTAACAAAACTTAGCAAAGATCGTTAAAATACTAAATACGTTTTAAGCGATATTTGGTAATAATAACACCATATATTTGATATAATAATTTGTTTATATGGTATATGTGTTTATTGAATTTTAAAATCAAGTTGTCTCTTGAATTTTCATATACTTAAACGGCTAACTCACATAATCCCAAGTTAAAGTTATATAAGTGCCTTTGTCTCAGGCACTAATATGTGTTGCATTAACCTTATTCCTAAGTTGCAACAAAAAAATAAATCTCACAAGTATTTGATGAGTTAATTGCTTTTGAATTTGTTGTAATATAGAATAATGATGATCTAGAAAGAGATGTAACTAATGTGTCTCATTCACTTGAAAATCTGATGCGAAAAGAATGAGCCGGTTTACTAAAGTGGGACTTGCTTAAGTTATTGGAGTTTGGGACTGTTATTTTCTCCTAATTATACTAAGTTTTTAAATGGTTTTGAGACCGTCTTAATAGTTAGATTCAGTGCTGATTAGGATTGTAATGGCTGTCTTAATAGTTATTCAAGGTGTTTGGACTGTTTTTAATAGCTGAATTGATGGGTGCTTGAAACTGCCTTGATAGCTGAACTCAATGATGTTTGAGACTATTTCAATTGCTAATTTTAGGGGTGTGATCGCGGTAGAAAGTCAACTTTAACCAAGAAATAGTCAAAGGAGTCAAACCACGCGTTTTCCGGTGAATATAGTGTTTTCCCGGGTCGTTAAGTCCCGACGAGGTGTGAAATGGTAAAATGGTTCAAGTTCGTGATCGAGTGATGTGAATAATGAATAGATATAATGATATGTGAGACAAGGAAAAGTAAATAAACACTAGAAAGCATATCATAAAGCAACTAAAACAATAACGGAAAGCATAGATAATAAAACGCAATCTAAACTTAAAACGAGCCAAAAACTAAATGATCAAAGCAAAGATAATAAAAACACTAGTAAATAAATAATATAAAGTGAACGATAAAAGATAACAACCAAAAATAATAAACTATATTATACTAAGCAAGCAAATAAGAGATAAATGATAAAAAGATATACTTGTTAAGCAAATTATCACGATCCTTAAGTGTGGTTTATTATCTCAATTAAGTCCTTTATTGATGAATTAGTATCTCTTACAAATAATTATTTTCTCACAACGTTGGTTTCTTTTGAAAACAATTTTTCACAAAGAGATATCAATATCTAAATTAAAACCCCAATTATTTTCACGGCTTTTGCCCGCTCAAACAACCAAAATTCCAATCTAAGTAACTTAACATTACTAACCAATATATTTTCTAACTTTTATAAAACCACACTTAATTCACGGAATAATCTACTCAACAAGTATATAAAAAGTCTACTCACTACTCATGACTACTAAGTTAGCAAAAACAAATAAGCCAACAATAGTTACACATATTTCTAAACTAAAATATATAAACTATTCGCACATAATAAAAATTACATTACAAGCAATAAATAAAGCAACAATAATAACTACTAAGGTAAACATGGCAATAAATATGAACATACTAAAATAAAGAGACAAAAAGATTAGAGATTACCGAATGAGACGAAAAATGTAAAGATAGCAAGATGAGACCCACTCCACAAGTCCCGAACACCCATTTAATAGCTCCATCGATTAAACCCGAAATTATCAATCTCGAATTACCCATAATCTCTACTGAATTGCTCCAAAATCACCATTTAATAATCAAAATTCTATTTTTAAAAGAAAGACTTTAGGCTAAATAAAAATGATCTACTCGAGATTCCTAAAAGAAAAGCAACGCTACATAGAAATTTCGGAAAGCTTGGAAATAAAAATGCTAATGATTAGACTAGTTTCAAAGTAAACAATGAACTATAAAGGACGACATACTCAAGTTACTGATTTTCAAACTAAAGCTTATGACACACTAAAGTTGATTCATTAAAATTAATAAATAAACAAAGCCAACATTCAAAGACAAAGATTTATGGAGCAAATCACAATCTTACTTGTACGAATAGCAAAAGAGATAAGAAAATATAAATGAAATACTAGTAACAAGTTTACAGTAATAAAAAAAAGATTGACACCAAAATAAATGATACTATTTAATAGTAAAGAAACATAGTGATTGAATTGTTGTTTAACAAAAGGAAATTCAATGACGGTAGAAAATTAAGGTTCGGTCCGAAGACCGAGAGAACTATTGCGGCATTTGAACTACTACGAAGAAGAAAAAAAAATGATACTTCTCCTCATTTTTGCGAATGAATGTGCCTTATATTCTTTTCTTTTCTTGTCTTGCGTGCCACATCCACAAACAGAGATATGCAAATATTCATTTTTCAAATGCAAGTTTTTTGGCTGCTGTGGTAATGCTTCTTCTACTTCAGTATGTGGGCTTTTGGTATTTTCATTCATTGGGCCACGTTGGACTTGAGCTCACTTGGGCTTTCATTAATTTTTAAATTTCTCATCTTTTGCCTCAAAGTTCCAAATAAAATTATCGTTGAACTCATAATTTCGTGTTCTTTCCATTCGTGTGCTCGTTTTCGTCAGTTTTGTCTTTCTTTTTGTCCTTTTCTCATATCCATTACCTGCACATACACAAACACAAAAACAAGCATATACATGGCATTTTCATTATGTTTTCAATTGTTTTTGCAGTTTAAATGGGACAAAAATAATGAGTATTTACACACTCATCAGGGTGCTTGGAACTGCAATAATAGCCGAATACAGGGGTGGTTCAGACTGTTTTTAATAGACATTGTTATTGCAAAATAAATTTGACTTATACTAAATTAATAGATGTAAAGTTCAAAACATTTTAAGACACTATATTCGGTATTAAATACATGATAAAATTTTATGTCAAAACTCCGTGCGTGCACGGGTATTATAACTAGTATATTCTAAACAAATTCCATAGCATACATTTGTCAGATAAATCTATAAATAAAAATCGAATAATTAATTTGCAACACTTAATATGAGAACATTCCTTATATCATATACTTGTTCTTTAAGTTTCAAGTTTTAACATCATAATTCATTACCAATCAAATTAAAGAGTTAAACCTTTTTATTCAAATTTAATACGAAGTAACACTTATTTTGGAAACAAAATTCTATTAGCCTTCGTTCGTTATTAATTATCTTTCCATATATTTGTTATAACTTTATTATTTTCAACTACTAGTAATTGTTTATGAAAAATGAATGAAAAAAAAAAAAAAAAAAAAAAAAAAAAAAAAAAAAAAAAAAAAAAAAAAAAAAAAAAGTTTCCATAAAACGTTTAATTGTCTTTTATCGTCCCATTCTAAAACCTAAAGGAGTAATAAATATTAACTTAACCGACATTAATTACAGCTTATAAATAAACAAATAAAATCGATCATACCATTCATTATTCACATTTAAAATCATAAACCTCCTTTAAACCCTGATCATCACCTTCATAATCATGATGATGATGAACTCAAATCATCCATCTTCAGTATTTGACTCATTGGCTCATGTAAACTACCCACATGAATACAACCCACAAACCATCATGAATTACTATTCATGTGGTGTTCAAACTGGAAGATGCAGCAATGCACACGTTAAAAACTTGATCATGAAAGCCAAGAATCATCTTGCAGCTATCGGGTGGACGTTCTTTTACGTGTTTAAGAAAACGGGTACTCGAGAACTTAGGTATAAAGCTCCTAATGGCAGAGTTTACGTGTCGTTGAGAACTGCATGCGAATGTGCTATCAAGAATCAAGATCAGTCCAAGAAACGTAATCTTGATAGTTTTGATCAGATGTGTAGTTCCAAGATTGACGGATTTAAGAAATCCAAGAAGAAATCTGAGTCTTTTTCGAGTTTTGATCATGCAGGTAGTCCCAAGATTCAAGTATGCAAAGAACCCGTGAAGGAATCGGAGTCTTTTTCGTGTTTTGATCGACCTCAGAAAAAGATACGTAGTGAAGATGTGGAAAGTTTATGTCTTGATCAGAAAAGTGGTAAAGATTCAAGTGTTGTTGAATCTGAAGTTATGAACGAGAGGTTTCCGTGTAGTAGACCGATGAAACGGATTCAAGATGTTAAAAGATTAATGGTTACGGGAAGGAAGGTAGCACGAAAGGCTACGGTTTGTAGTACTAAAAAGCGGGGTGTTCTTGGGTCGTTGATTGAGAATAATATTGTGGAGAGGGGTTCAAGAGTGTCGTATTTAAGTAGAAAAGATGGTAGTGTTATGGCAAGAGGGCGGGTTTATGAAGATGGGATTAAGTGTGACTGTTGTGATGAGATGTTTTTGCTGACAAGATTTGAAGCTCATGCTGGAAGTACGAATCATAGACCAGCTGCTAATTTATTTTTTGATGATAAGAGGTCGATTTTGGATTGCCAGACTCAGTTACAGCTTGAAAGCGTTTTGCAAGCAGATGATAAATCAACAAAATCAGTGGTTACAGATGCTAAATCCACAAAATCATCTGATTGTGTAACAAGCACTAATGATGAATATTGCTCGTTTTGTAACGATGGAGGCGAGTTATTCTTATGTGATTCGTGCACATCTTCCTTTCATTCGAATTGTATTGGATTGGATTGTGTTCCTGATTCAGATTTATGGTTTTGCCCTGCTTGTGCGTGTGGGATTTGCCATCGGGGTCAATCCAGTAATTTAACAAAGGAAGGAGATAGCAAAGATCATGATTTAATCAAGTGTGCACAATGTGAGCATCACTTTCACATTAGTTGTATCAATAAGTTAGGGTTTGAAGTGTGTGTTGATGATGATAAATGGTTCTGTACGGATAATTGTGAAAGAATATATTTGGGCCTCATGGAGATTCGTGGGAAAGTGATTCCGCTAAAGGGGGGTAATCTAAGTTGGAGTTTGCTTAAGTATGATGCGAATGATACTGACGTGTACGAATTGACAAAAAGTTACAGTAAGTTAATGAAGGCGTTAAATGTGATGCACGAGTGTTTTATACCTGTGAAACATCCCTTGTCAGATAAAGACATGATTGAAGATGTGATCTTTAGTAGAGCTACAAAAAGGTCAAATTTTGAAGGGTTTTACACTGCTGTTTTGGAAAATAATTATGAGATCATAACAGTTGTTACACTGCGAATTCATGGATATAAAGTGGCAGAAATTCCATTTGTTGCCACAACATTCAGATATAGGGGATTAGGGATGTGTCGGATTTTGATGGATGAGGTCGAAAGAATGATAAGAGGATTGGGGGTTGAGAGGATTGTGCTGCCTGCGTCTCCAGATAAGGTTAGTACTTGGACTCGGTCGTTTGGGTTCAGTGAGATGACAGATATTGAAAGACTGGATCTTGTCAGATGCAAGTTTCTCGAATTTCTGGGTACCAAAAAATGTCTGAAAAAATTAAAGAAAATGTGAACATATTTGAATCATTCAGTTTTGTAAAAGTTATTGTTGATATCTAAGACCTCGATGATTGACATTACATGGTCATTCAATGTTATCTATTGGAAATTGTTGTGCATTTTGTTTCTGTGTTGCAGATTTTACTTTTCCTGTTTGATTTGAGATCTAAGTTAGTATAAATCCCTTATTCAGTTATTCATAGCCAACACTTTGATGCTTTTTTACAAGAAAAAAAGTAGAAAAGTTATTGACTATAAAATCTAATCAAAGAATAAATTTGCACCAAATATTATTTGCAGAAAACAATAATGAGAATTTCTTCATTTAAACTCAAACCTTGAAGGTCTAACTAAATAGCGTTGTTGCAACTCAACACCTAAAATACCATAACTTGTACTAAAATGAAAAATTCAACTAATAACGAATCAAAACAGACAAGCACAAGGTCAAATATACTCATACGGTCATGCCTACTGTAGTTCACCTAGTAGGAAATATCTTGAAGCACTGCCTAAACCGAGGCCTCTTTTTTTGCGAAGGTGTGAATTGGCGAATGTTATTTGGGGTATTCCCATGGTGGGTCTCGACCCATTTCAGCCAATTATCTCCATGGTGGATTCAGTGTACTAAGAGTGTGCGAATGCTTAAAAAATGGGTAGCTGTGGAATACAAGGACCTTGAAATAATTTCATGCCATTTTAGTCCACCCTACCAAGGTCATTGTTGAAATAAAAGCTTTTTAGAGGTGTCAAAACTGGTGGGTCGGATCAGGTTGGGGTAACGGGTTAGAATGGTCAGGGTCAGAATGGGTTCGGGCCAGATCCACCATGTGAAATTTTCACCCCATGAAGAGAATATTTATGCAGACTGACTTCAAAGATAAATAATTTGATGTTTGTTTAGTTAGCTTGTATTTTGATGGTATTTAGCTCGCCTAATAGTTTTGATGTCATTTAGTTAGCCACATAATTTTCTGATGTTGTTTATTTCGCCGTCATCCTTTTATCTCTTGACTCATAGGTCTTGCAAAATATCACATATATATGTCAAAAAGGAAATATCAAAGAAAAGCATGCATTCATAACACATAATTATGACAATTTAAAACTCTTTACACAACTAATAGGGTACTAAAATTTAAATCTAGACCGTGAAACTGCTCTTTTGGTAATATGATCCGAAATCCGACTCGGTTCAGGTGTGAGATGGTTCGTCTCCAACTTTTCCCTTCCCTCCTACCAAGATCAATAATGAAATACAAGCTTCTTAAAGGTGTCAAAATGGGCGGTTCGGATCAGGTTGGGCCATGGGTTAAAACGGGTCAGAATGGGTTCTGACCAATCGTGGGAAATTTTCTTTTAGAAAAGACATCAATATTTTTTAAAGAACAAACAAACAACAGGATACCAAAAAAAAAAAAAAAAAAAACAACAAACCACTCCCAAACACCCAAGCGGATGCTAAAAGAACAAGGAAAAAACACCTACTGGATCACAATGGCAGTGACCACACTTCTTAGGACCCAAAAAAAGAGCAAAACAACCCAGCAAGCACCTGGAATACTACATGGGAAAATTTTACCCTATGAAGAAGATATAATTTGCAACGCGAAGTTGTTTAGTTGGCCGTCTACCTGTAATCCTTGTATCTCTTAGGTTTGCAAAGTAGATCAATATAATATGAAATACCAAAGAAAGCACCCATTCATAAGACACAATTACGCCAATTTAAAACTTCTTACAATAATTGAATACTTCTGGAACACCAGAAACCTTATTTTGAACACAAGAATTCGTCTTTCAGACTCAGGTACTTAGAATCAAATCCAAACCTTGAAACTCTTGTTTGGTAATTTGATCCAAAATCTAACTCATTTCAGGTGTGAGATGGTTCATCCAGTCTCCAACTTTCCCCTTCCTTAAAAAAGCATGATTGGGTATACCTATACTTAAAGTCCCATGCTTATTAACCTCGCTCAATTTTTCAAAACTGCATAAGCTCACAATCTCTTCAACCACGCCTTTGGCCTCTTCTTCTTCTGTGAAAGCGCAGCCCAAGAACTTTGCCAGATGCTTCACATTCTCTGTCAGATCCATTTTCATTTCCTCCTTTGTTAAAAATAGAATCCTTTCTGGTTGTTCTAAGCTGACCTTGTAGTACGCTTTCACTTGATCCTAAAAAGGTCCGCTTGGTATGACACCTTTACTAAACATATTAAACGCCTCCTTGAATGTCATTTGCTCACGAGAATTATTGCCTCTCAACTTCACACTCAGCAAAAGATACACAATTATGGGGTTGAGTTTTGTAGTGGGTGAGTCGAAAGAGACTTATTTTTGTAATGACTTCGGTTAACTATAGCAAATGCAAGGGCTTTGAGCCAAGTAGATGTCAGATGGATGCGCCTGAAAAGTGCCTTGTGTGGCCATCACAGTTTCAATCTAGACTACATTCATAGATTGGTGCCAAAAACCTTCATACATATAAAGGTACTCGGTCATCCAACCTTTCTCCTTTGGAAAAGCTGTGAACCTATCTTTGTATCTATCAAAGATGAGAGCTAGATTGACATCTGTGTTATCACCCGGTTCACTTGCAAATGAAAGAGCGAAAGCATTAGGAGGCTGCACTGAGTGATATTAGGTAGGGAAATAAGTTTGCCTACCTGTTTTATATGTTTCAAGTTGTTTTACGTAATTGGCCTGTATCCTAATTCCTAAATTGTATCAATCGTATCTTTTGAGAAAAAATTGAGATGTGTTTCTTTAATATTGTCTGATAGTTTACATAACGCATGTTTCAGGTGCTAAACTTGACTTCTCAACATCCAATTAATTGTTTGTGAAATGATTGGTTTCTGTCAAGTTTCTATGAAATGGAAGACATACTTTTTCCATTTCTTTTCTGTGCTATTGAATTAGTATGTTGAACATGAAATCATCTCTCTAACATACTATACTGATACAGCTTTGAATACCCATCACAATATCACAGCAGCTATCTATTACACTACAGATTATCGTTTGACAATAATTTTGATGACTCCGTTTAGCCAGAGGAAACTTAAAACACATGGTACAGAATCCACATATAGACTCTAATAAGAAAAACTTACACGTTAATTAAACCTGCAAATTGATTGTAATAAACGCGATTTTCGACTTGAGACAACTTTTAATTACACCTAACCCAATTGACATTAAGTGTAAAACCATGAGTCCAAAAACGTAGATACAAACACCCCCTAACATATGCGCATAACAACACACTTCCAATAGTTTGAAAAGAAAGTGAACCAACATCCCCTATCAAAACCAAGCCCCATACTCAGCTTCGATTACAGATCATATTCGTCTCCGTCAAAACTCGTTTATTACTCGGCGAAAAAATATTTTTAACAAATGAGGAAAAACACAAGCCAAAATACATAACAAAACGAGAAGCATGCCTATAACTAGATCCAAAAAGTAGAACTGGCCACAAAATAAGCTAAAAATAGCATAAAAGGTTCATCTCCAAAACATAACAAAATGTAATTACACGTTCCTGGTGAATCAACATATCTATGTTCAACTCCATATAGTATTTCACTTCTACTCAAAACCTTGTGAACAGTACTAAATGTCTGTAAGAAAAAAACAAATAAAATCGATGCGAAAGGAACAGAAGATTAGGCTTTTTCATCAAGCTGCATGTCATACTTCATTATGTATCTTTGGACCTGCGAATGAAGAGAATAATTGATCAACTTTCTTACCATCAAACTTGGTTATACTACTTCAGACAATTGATCTTTCTTGCAATTTGCGAAGATGCAAAAGTAGAGATGCTGTAAACACCGATGTTTGAATTGGCATACTTGTAAACCAAAAACTTACGTAAACTAATATATTAGCAAAAAACTAAAATATGGTTATATCATAGTCAACAAGCTGCAATGCCTGGGCTGCATTTGGTTTGGATGTAAGTGTAAAGATGATGGCAAAATAAGGCAACCTTTATGGCCAAAGCAAATATCACAAATGTAATTTATGAGTTTATGCCAAAAGTTCTTTATAGATCCAACTTTTACCATAGAACCCATCAATAAATCTTAGCCACTCATTTTTTTTATCAAAATAAAAAAATAAACTTCCACCCTTTTTTTAAAACTTAAATATTTCGCAAACCGTAAATCGTCAAGCTACAAAAAAAAATACCATCGCGATGAGAATTAAATTATCTTTCTATAGACATGCATTGTTATATACTTTCGACGAACTTTTTTTCCGATGAACTTTATTTTTTTCGCCCAGAAAAATCATATATGATTCGTAAGAATCATATATGATTCGTAAGAATCATATATGATTCGATTTTAACAAATCATATATGATTCTTACGAATCATATAATCATATATGATTTTTTACGAATCATATGNCTCGTCGCGATGGTATTTTTTTTGTAGCTTGAAGATTTACCGTTTGCAAGATATGTTGTTTTGAAAAAAAATGTGAAAAATATAAATGGGTGATTATGATTGGTTGATAGGTTCTATGGCATGTATGGGTTCTTCATGGATCTCAACTCATGAGTCTATAACCATGGGTTCGATTAGATCATTGATCACAAAATAGGGGAAAACTTCATGGAAGAAGTATTATAATTTGTAATTATTCTTGACATACATATTCTTTATGAATAAAGAGCATGGACAAGATCGTGTCTGGGTCCCATTTTGACATGCACCATAATTACCCCTTTCACCCGCGACCCAACCAGCTAGACCAACATGAGGCGTGAATTTTCAGAGCATTATATGGCGGCCATATACTATAGCTAATAATGCAGTGGCAAAATGTTCTTTCAGGTCATGTATGAGGGCAGCGATAAGTGGAGCCATAGAAATGTAGTTTTAAGATCGATTAGCAAAACAGTATTTTATGTCATAATAAGGTGCCAAAAGAAGCTTTGTTATAGAAATCAAGCCCATTGAATGTCAATGTAAATATGAAACAATCCAAATTTTATCAAAAAAAAGGAATGAAAATTTTGATGTTCCACAAAGATAAAAACCCAGAAGTGAAATTGCAAAAAATGACAGTGGGCAATTACCTGAGTCACCAGCCAGCAGAATATCACTTTCATTCTCTTCATGAAGTTTTTAAGCCAAATCTAAGTACAAACATCAATAACATCAATTATCAGTTCCACTAAATAAAACAAGAGAGAAAAAATAAACAACACCTTTTAAAAGTTTCACTGATGTCTAGTTTTTTAAAAGTTTCACTAGCGAGCAATACTAACAAGATCGTCCATTGATATCAAGGCCGATAAAAAAAATGATCCACCAAAATAAAACCAGNAAATATAAATGGGTGATTATGATTGGTTGATAGGTTCTATGGCATGTATGTAGGGGTGGAAACGAGCCGAGCCGCTCGTGAAAAGCTCGGGATCAGATCGGTAAAAAGCTCGAACGAGCCGAGCCTAAACGAGCTCGAGCCCGAGCTCGAGCCTAAGTTTGGGCTCATTTAATAATCGAGCTCGAGCCCGAGCTCTATACAAAAAGCTCGAGTAGGCTCGTGAGCCTAAACGAGCCCTAGAAATATATACGTATATATATTGTCTATACGTATAAACGAGCTTAAAAGTAGTAAACGAGCTCGAGCCTTATGTAATTAACGAGCCGAGCTCTATTTGAACTTTGTTTTTTTAAACACATTATATAAATTAGTCGAGCTCGAGCCGAGCTCGAGCTTATGAAAATTTTCACGAGCCGAGCTCGAGCTCAAAATATAGGGCTTGAAACGAGCTCGAGCCCAAGCCCGAGCTTTATATATATAAACGAGCCGAGCTCGAGCTCTGGTGAGCTCGGGCTCTGCTCGGCTCGTTTCCACCCCTACATGTATGGGTTCTTCATGGATCTCAACTCATGAGTTTATAACCATGGGTTCGATTAGATCATTGATCACAAAATAAGGGAAAACTTCATGGAAGAAGTATTATAATTTGTAATTATTCTTGACATACATATTCTTTATGAATAAAGAGCATGGACAAGATCGTGTCTGGGTCCCATTTTGACATGCACCATAATTACCCCTTTCACCCGCGACCCAACCAGCTAGACCAACATGAGGCGTGAATTTTCAGAGCATTATATGGTGGCCATATACTATAGCTAATAATGCAGTGGCAAAATGTTCTTTCAGGTCATGTATGAGGGCAGCGATAAGTGGAGCCATAGAAATGTAGTTTTAAGATCGATTAGCAAAACAGTATTTTATGTCATAATAAGGTGCCAAAAGAAGCTTTGTTATAGAAATCAAGCCCATTGAATGTCAATGTAAATATGAAACAATCCAAATTTTATCATAAAAAAGGAATGAAAATTTTGATGTTCCACAAAGATAAAAACCCAGAAGTGAAATTGCAAAAAATGACAGTGGGCAATTACCTGAGTCACCAGCCAGCAGAATATCACTTTCATTCTCTTCATGAAGTTTTTAAGCCAAATCTAAGTACAAACATCAATAACATCAATTATCAGTTCCACTAAATAAAACAAGAGAGAAAAAATAAACAACACCTTTTAAAAGTTTCGCTGATGTCTAGTTTTTTAAAAGTTTCACTAGCGAGCAATACTAACAAGATCGTCCATTGATATCAAGGCCGATAAAAAAAATGATCCACCAAAATAAAACCAAAAACTTAATAGCTAACGTGATCACGTACTTATACAGGCTTTCAATTGCATCTAACATTAAAATCAACTGATCACATACAAAGTTTCTCACAATTATATGAACATACAGCTATAAACTTGGAATTGTGAGATGCCACGTTAACTGAACAAAGATGATTTGATTGATACAGATATATGATTGGACTATCTGATTAATTAACTTCTTTCTAAAACATATGCAAATAAAGGAAAGAAAATATGAAGCTTGGTAATCAGTGTACTTAATCCAGTTACTTACAACCGGATCGATTTTGGTTAGGTCATATACTTGCTTCACTAACCACTACCCAGCCCACCAGACCAACATTTTGCCGTATCTAATTATGATAAGTGAAAAAAGGTAACAATAACAAATATACCAAAAACACAAAACAAATAGTACATACCTTCCTTGGTCAAGAAAATAGAGGTAGGCGACCCTGGTGATGGTGGTGACTGCTTTAACAAAGAAGCATAACGACCCGCCTTGATAGCAGCATCTGGATCAGCAGCCGACAAAACTTCCACATGTTCAAGGCCTATTTGTCTCTTAATTAGCTCTAAATTCTCTTTAAGAACCTCAATTTCCCCAAATGGCAGTTTTAGATCCAATGCTTGAACCCCAAGTTGCATGACTTCATCCTTTTTAAACCTTAAGAAAGGCATGCATAGCTTCTGTGTTTGTTTAAAGTTTCCTTCCTGACCGATGGCACTCTGCTGCAGTGCTTGTAATATCTCTTGGTCTGGAGCAAACTTGCGGTTTGCAATGTCGAATTTGTCACGTAAGATGTTCAAGCACTCCTTTTTCCACCCGTCATACTGTTCATTTACATAAACTAGACCAATTGTCGGTTTGCTCTGAGTAGTTACTTTATTACTGCTGCCTTTCTTTGAACCACCAGAAGACTGCTTCGTAAGAAGCTTCCTGAAAGTAATAATCAGATTTGAATCAAATAACTACGAATGAACAGATGAACATATGTAACCCGTTAAGAACCTGCTAGGTCGATAGTAACAGATATGCAAACATAAAACATAAAGGACGTATCTCATAGAAACATCAACGTAGATTGTTCAATTCGGTAATTACACTTTTTTATCACCCAACCTGCTAATTAAGTGGACTAGTTTGGACAAATAAAAAAAACTATATTACCAGAATATATAATTACCAAAAAGGAGCAAGGAAAACCTCTAATTTCCAAACTGTCACATAAAAAGGTATAATAACCAAATTGGACCATTTTGCAATATACATCCCTATTATATGGAATTTACCCAGAGATAAAAATTATATATAAAGCAAGTTGTGGTGAACCTGAAATTGGTTATAGAGTCCTGGAGGTATCTGTTAGCCTTTTGAAGGGTTAAATCTGGGTTCTCAGCTTCAGGCCATCCAGCTTTGATGACGAACCCTTCTTTGTTCAAAAGCTTCCTCCACACATACTCAGAATAATGTGGGCAAATTGGAGCAATAAGACGGGTTTGAATATCCATAAACCGCCACAAAAGATCACGATTCATGCCACTCGACCCACAAAAAACCCTATATTCATCTCTAGCTGCCTGAAGATCGTAGAACCCAGATTTAAGAGCTTCACGGAACATATAATCGCCGTAGTTCTTCTCTGTCATTTTTATAGCAAAGTTCATTTCATTAGCAAATACACGGTCCGCGTAAGTAGAAGGCGGACCAACTCTTAAAGATGACTCAGCAGCAATAACTTCTTCCATCCATGTCCTTTCTTTAGTCAAACGCAAAATCGCAGCATTAGCGGTTTCAAACACAAAGTTAGCATCATCCATACCATCACCCGCATCAGCAAGTGAGAATCTGGTAGCATCAGCTGAGAACTCCTCAATAGCTTGCTTTAAAGTCCTAAAATTCCCGGTCGACTTTGACATTTTCTCAGAATTCAACATGATATGGCCATTGCATCTAAACCCACGAGGCCAATGTTTTTCGGGAAATATAGCTGTATGGTTATAGATACAAAACGTGAGATGGTTTTGTATAAGATCCTTACCAGAAACCCGTAGATCAAACGGGTACCAATACTCAAACTCCTTCCTCATCTTTTTAAGAAGATCCAAAGAAATATCTGAATGTTTTGGTTCTGATCCCTCAAGAAACAAATAATCCCAAACATCATCGGTTAACTGTTCCGGTTTCACAGAAGAAGAATCCGCACCAAATAATTCACCTTTCTGTAACAGATGACAGACTGTATAATAAGCCATATATATTGTAGAATCAGATAATGATTCCACTAAAAACTCCTCATCCCATGGAATACGGGTCCCAAGGCCAAAACTTCTGGAACATGCCCACTGGTTAAGCCAGCTCAGTGTATGCTCAAACCCGTGTCTGGTCTCATCAGAATACAAATTCATTTTTTCCAAGCATTCTTCAGCAGATTTTCTCCAACTAGATTCACCATAAGTGAGATACCATTGATCGGTTAAAGCAACAACACACTCATCACCTGATCTTGACATGACTTTCTTTTCGGGTTCACTGTATACAACAGCTAGGTTAAGTTCCAAAAGTTTGGCTCTGATCAAGCTTTTAGCATCTTGAACACGGGTCCCGGCATGTTCACCAGCGATCATTGTTCCTTCATAGAAACCGCCTTTGTATATAACCTTTTTAGCTGCGTCAAGCTTCTCTCTCTCATTTTGGCTCTTTATCTTCATGTCAGTGCATATTTTTTCTGCTGATTTATCGCCAAATTCTGGGTGGTTGATGATCGGGATGACCTCAAAAGGTAATACCCAGTCATCTAACACGCCAAACTTAGCCCTGAATGGAGCCTTTGCTTTCAAATCCTGCAATAACATTTTGGTGGTATAAGAATTTTAACAAAATACAAATCAAATTATTGTTGTACCAAGTTAGAGGATTATACAGAGCAAAATTTTCATGTTCAAATACGATTAAAGCAGACACGAGGAATTTTACAACTAAGTGAACTGACACATAATATCATACAAAATTCACACCAGAAATCATGGTTTTCTTGCTTCAATTATCAAATTTAATTACTGTTACAAGGTAACAGTAGACGTGTTATCCCTTTCGCTTGATTAAAAATCTCATTGTGCAACAACTATTTTAGTTCAGTGAAGTAAATATCAAAATGCACAAGAGCAATGTTAAGATTTTATAGATATTAGAGCCATAAATAAAACTACTCTAGTCACTTTTTTTATACCAGTTACTTGATTGACATCAGGCACAAAATTTTACACCTATGTTCTAGTATCAACACTCCTTATTCCAAATTATAACACGAGATGACTCATTGTATGATGCCACTGACACACAGAATTCTAAATCATAGTAAAATATATATCAACTGAATACACAGAATTCTATACCTGCAGTGCCATGAAATCATCAGGGGAATCACTGGGGACACTGGTTACAATCCCAGTACCCTTGTCAGTGAGAACTGAAAGCATTGGAAGACAATATATAATTTCATTAAACGAAAGCGGTGATCGGAGGGGTAGCCCTATAAGATCTTGACCAGTCAATTCCACAAGACACGTCGGCTTTTCAGGAACACGTGACAAACGTTGATAAGCCAAATTACGAGCAGCGCGTTCAGTCAAAACAAAAACCTCTGATTCATTAATCTCAAAAGCACCGTATTTGCCATCTGGCAATACCCACGCATTTGTTTGACCATACATTGTCTCAGGCCTAAGAGTAGCTGCAGCTAAGAAAACTTTCTTTCCTTCTAAAAATGCAAATTTATCAGGAAAAGGTGGGACCACTTCCATTTTGATAAGTGTATACTCTTGTGGAATAACACCTTCACCTGATGCACGATCATGATCAGCACATGGCTGCCCATCTAAAGGAGAATAGATTGTGTAACGTAAATCTTTAACAATCTTTCCATATTCTTTCAGTTTCCTCATCTGCCAACGCACGAATTTATCAAAAAACGGATTAATGTCCGTTGTGATAAATGATCTTCTCCAATCTGCTCCCAGTCCAAAAGCCTTTAGATCTTCCACAGCCAATGGAGGAAAAAACCTTAACCACTGAACCGGATCCTGAAAAGTTGCTATTTCCTCGTCTGTTAAACCGTAACCCCTCATTATCTCCCACTGGTAGGTTTCCCTACCAGTTTTTGCAGCAACCTTCGACTTTTTGCCCTTGAACTTTTCCGGGTTGCTTGTTTCGTTAGGTGTAGGGTTGGTGTCACTGATTGTTATCTCTGTCTCCTCTATTGACGGAAAACAAGGTGGATTGCCAAATTTTTCCATCTCCCTTCGAAGTTTGTCTGCTGATGCTTTGATAGGCATACCAGTACAGTGAAAACCGAAGGGCAAAAGAACATTTGCCCCTCTTAGACGGTGGTAAGCTGCGGCAAATTCAACCTTCGAGAGGGAGAATGCATGTCCCAAATGCAGGTACCCGTTCATATATGGAAATGGAAAGTTTCCATAGAACTTCTCACCAACTTTGGGGGGTTGATCCTTAGCTTCAGACTCGAAAACATGAGACTCATCCCACAGTTTTCTTACTTCAGCTTCCATTTCTAAAAGCTGGTCCCTCCTCTTAAAGCTCCTACCACTATCTGTCTCTGCCATCTCGTTACTAATTTGACAAAAGCTGCAGAACAAACGACGATATCAAAAAAAAATGTACAAACCGAATGATAGTTTGCTAAGAAAATGTAACTATACGACGATCAGGTAGGTGGAAACTACTAATTCGACAAATCATGTTCTTCTTTTATTGTTGTATAGTGCAGCCACGCTGCAGTGCACTTTTGTTCCCATGCAATCAATGTGTCCAATTTTTAGCACAGACAGATAAAGTTTTTCATGTTGGATAATTTTCTCTATGACCATGATAAACCAGACAAAGAAAAGTTGGCTGATACAAAAAATGAAGCAGATACAATACATTAATTGAACTTGACAAAATAGAAGACTAGCTAGAGGTTTTTGTCTATTAGTAACTCTAAATGAGATCCAATTTTACCCATGTTCCCATAAAATTTAAGCAGCTCGAGATGGAATTGCGTTTCAATTTTTCATATAATTTAAATGCCCTATGCTAAACATAAACAGAATTCAATGAAACAAAAAACAAGCTCCAAACAAAATTTAGTATCAGCTAAGAAATTTGTACTTCCAACTTTTAAATTCCATTTATAACCTTTATTTCGTAAAAATACGAGAACTGTGATGCAAAAACTTAAGTAAAGCAGCTAATAAGATACCTCCTAAGTACAATGGATGATTGAAGATTGCGGATTACACGATGCGGGTGTAGAAGAAGACGGCGTATCAACGCCACAGTAGATTATGGGGGCGTTTGTATTATAGTTCCTGCAGACAGAAAAATAAAAACCATACATAATTAGGAACCAAAATCAGAAGTCTAACCATTAAAACGTAAATAACATCTTAGTCCAAATTGGCCCTATCCCCTATGCACATTAGGGCTATTGATTTGCATCTAGTTTTGCGTTCCTTTATTCTTCTAGATAAGTAAACTTTATATTTCAGTATAAAATCATGTTAACCGATATAAACATACACTTTATATTTCATATAACTAATATATACAAAATTTATATGTAAAGTCCGATTAGGCGTTATTCTATATATGCGTAGCATCTAGATAATAAAGTTCAAAAACACGAGCGCTCCAAAATATCACATATTCGGAGAAAACAAGTGAACGTATTCCTTCTATGCTGCTTGTTATAAAAACATTAACTTAGGGTGTGTTTGGCAATAACTGTTTAGAAGCATTTTGAAGCAACTATCAACTAGCGTTTACCGTTTTGCACACAATATGCTTGTTTGGCAGCGAGTGTTTAGATTTTGTTTAAACTTTAAACACTCCTATTTGAAACGCTTACTAGCCGTAGCGTTTATATTCCAATATTGTGTAAAACTAACGTATAAATTAAATCCAAAACGCCACACGCTACTTGCCAAACAAGCATTATATCTCAAACACTAAACGCGCCCAGCCGCACCAAAACATACGCTAACTTAAAACTCAACGTTTGCTTAAAACAAATAAAACCGGGTATTCTATCCGATTTACTAATACTCGTAACAATTAAATACATTATTATTAGTACAAAGTATATAACATAAGTTGCATAATTATATTATATAATCAAGTGATGGTAACAAGTAACCTAAAAAAAATGAAAAAAGTTAGGTTTATAAATCGGTACATACTTTTTTTAAAAATATGAATCAAGGGTAAAAGGATGCAATATAAAGTTGAATAAAATTGAGTTGTGAGATTGTAACCTGCGAATGGAAGAACGATGGAGGCGAATAATGGAAGAAGAGTGCGGCCTTATCTGTGAACTGAGATGGAGTTAAAAGACTAGTAGGGTTTTTTTAGCCTTCTTTTTTTTTCGTTTGCTATATAAAGGGGGTGTTTGGTTTTTCTTTTTTTACTTTTTTTAAACTTGGTGAAAAAGTAATTTTTTTTTTTATTTTTTATTTTTTTTTTTTTTTACTTTTTTTAAACTTGGTGAACAAGTAATAAAATGGATTTGGAGTGTATTTGAATTTTTATTCAAGGTTTTAGAGTGTTGTTTTTATTTAGTAAATCAAAATAAAGTGTTACCAATGCGTAATGTGTTTTTGGACATGGGCGACTCTTTTTTTCTTTCGTTTAAAAAACGATTTTTTCTTCAGGTTCCCCCTTAACCTTAGATGAATAAATAAATGCTTACCGAAAAGGCCCTCAAAGATAGCTTATTTTAAAGCATTAGTTATGTATAACTCACAATTGTACCGTTATGTTACCTTTTCCAACTAATATATGTCTAACTTTCTTATTTTATGTTTTTTGTGCGACTATTACTCACCTTTTCCACTAAATACATCATATACATATGCGTCAATGACTATTACTCACCTTTCCCACACATGGTTGAAACCAAATGTTCTTTGAGAATGACAACAAAATACTTATGTTTAAGCAAGTAAAACATAACCATAACGACTAAAGTCGTCAGTGAAGGTGATGAAGTAGTTAGCACCTTGTCTTGACACAGTTCTAAAAGGGCTATATACATATCACTATGTATGAGTCCAAGTAGATCTTTAGCTCTTTCTGTTTCATGCGGAAAATACTAATGTGCCATCTTTATGTGTTTACTTTCCATTGTACATATAGTCGTACGGGTGACCACCAATACCATACAAAATATGGTTCATCCAAGCCTAGAAAACTCCAAATAAGACACAGACAAAACAACATGAACTAACTTATCTCTCCATTTGTTCGAAGAGAAGTCGATAGAACCTAAAACTATATCATCCAAAGATTGATTAGATATTGAAGGCATTTTCCACCAAATTCAAAATTTAGCCAAATGATCTTGATCTAGGGGCAAGAATGAAGAAATGCTTTCTCGGTTCAACCTCATTACCACAAGAGACATATGGAAGAATCATAATGTACAATGCCTCGATGCCATAAGTTTTATCTAGTAGGAATGTTGTCTAATTTAACTCTCATGCACCAATATTAACTTTACACGGGACCCATGAATTCCGAACGAAGTCAAAAGGATTGGCTTGCGTCTTTGTGAGCTAGAGGTCGAGTATTCTATAGTGTTATTTCACTTTCGATCGTTTAGTGTTAGTTTATTGTGGTTTGTTGTGTTTTTGAGCATGTTCAAAACACATAGTTTTTTATATTGAAAGGTGGATCATGACCACTCTTTCATGTTCGTAAACTCTCATCATTTTTTTAATATATTCACCGGGNAAAAAAACAAAAAAACAAAAAACAAACCTCAAACATAGTATTGTAATGATCAATCTTACATTTTAACAAATATTTACTACATAAAATTATACCATGTTAATAATTTTTATCTGAAGTAAATTTGAGGCCCCAAACATATAAAAGAGTGTACATATTAAGGCCCTAAAAGTTTTTAGGTCCTGTGCGATAACCAGGCCTTCGTAGGCTCAACTGAAAATACCCTCGTCTACGGCTATACTGAAAAGGAACTAACCACAACACCATTTCATCTCTCCATCAAATGGCGGCTTATAAGTCAAACTTTATAAATAGAAAAACATAAAAATACAAACATTAAAAAAAGACATCAGTATAAAGCACTACTAAACATATAAATGAGAGACAAAATTACAAACTGATAATATGAGAGTGATAATGTTATAACTTGATACATATATAATCTCTTATCTTTTATATAATAAAACAAAACCCCTAGTGGGTACTTTTTCATTTTGAAAAAAAAGAATATTTCCTTATTAGATAATATTTTGAAAAAAAAGAATATTTTTAAGTTTTTAGATTCGTTTTGTGATATACTATAAGTAGACGATAAATAAAAAAATATAGATAAGATGCAACTAAGAAGGATTAAACTTTTTAAATAATTATCTTTAATTATAAAAAACTACAATTAAAAATTATAAATCAAACAAAATAAAAATTAAATTATTAGTTTTTTAATAAATAAAAATATATTACTCAAAAAAAAATTTAAAAACCCGCGCGTGCGCGGGCATTATACCTAGTATATATATATAATAAAACAAAACCCGGGTACTTTGTCATTTTGAAAAAAAAGAATATTTCCTTATTAGGCAATATTTTAATTATTATTTAATTTATAAGTTTTTAAATTCGTTTTGTTGATATACTATACAAGTAGAAGATAAATACAAAAAATATAGATAAGATTTAAATGATTATCTTTAATTATAAAAAACTACAATTAAAAATCATAAATCAAACAAAATAAAAATTAAATTATTAGTTTTTTAATAAATAAAAATATATCATTCAAAAAATTAAAAAAAAACCCGCGCGTGCGCGGGCATTATAACTAGTTGAATGCATAACATAGCTAAACAAGACACTCGATTATCATGCAGAATTCAGATATTATGTTCGTACCGAACAGTGAAATCGTTTCCTTTCATCCAGACCCATTCTTTTTCTACCCGTTTCAATTTTATGCGATTCCATAGTACCAAATAGCTCCTAATAGCTTCAGTCAGTTCACTAATCATTGAATCAAGCAAATTTATTCACGAGAGTTCTGAGATTGAACAGCTTTGTCAAATAATAGAAAAATGACGGGCTTGAATATGTGTTGTCCTTATTCTTAAACGTTTTCTAAAACTAGAACGATTTATTTGAGACTGAGTGAACCCAGGTTTAAAAACTAATGATATGCACCGCGTTCACCGTTATGGATGTCGTTAGAAAGAGATATCCAAACCTTGAAACTTTTCTTGGGTAATTTGATCTAAAATTTGGCTCATTTCATCGGTAAGATGGTTGGTCCAGTCTCCAACGTTTCCTTCCCTAAAGAAAACGTTATTAGGTATACCCTCAAATACATTACCTTGCTTATTAACCTCCCTTAGATTTTCAAAACTACATAGTTCGATAATTCCTTGCACCACACCGTTAACCTCTTCCTCCTTTGTGAAGGGGCAACCCAAGAACTTCGCAAGCCGCTTTACATTATTCGTTGCATCTCTTTTCATGTCCTCATATGTCAAAAATAAAACATTTTCGGAGCATTCCAAACTGAACTCGTGGTACCCTTTCACATGGTCCCAATAAGGTCCCATGGGCATGACACCTTTACTAAACAGCTCAAAAGTCTCTTCAAATGTCAATGGACTACACGATTTTTCCCTCAACTTGTTTGCAAAGTGAAACATAGAGACCAAAACATCTTTTGGGTTTCTACATAAATAAACTATGCGACAACTAGAATCAAGAATGGATTGAGGCAATGACGTATATGGTATATGTGTAGCAAAAATACGTGGCGAATGAGCATCAGCATAAGTAGGCATGTTTATAAAAACTTTGGTTTCAATGAAAGGCACACAGTTATGCGGGTTAGAGACTAACAAAGGGTGATCAGTTGAAAGAGGCTTGCATTTGTACCGGTTTCTGTTCACCATAGCAAACACAAGTGCCTTGAGCCATGTTGTCCCGGATTTAGGCAGTGTGGCCAAGTAGATATCAGTTGGACGAGCTTTGAAAGTATCTTGCACGGCCATAACATTTTCAACTGAGATTCTACGCATGGACTGATGCCAATAGCCTTGGTACATGTATAGGTTTTCAGTCATCCAACCTCTCTCTTTTGGAAGCGTTGCAAGCCTATCCTTGTATCTATCGAAAATAAGTGCCATTTTTGAGACTTCTTGTTTACGTTCATCATTACATTTGGTTAAACAAGAAAGAGGCATAATGTGTGAAGCTATAGAGATCGACATTTGAAAGTTGTTTATGTAGATTGAACGGAGTTCTTGTTATTTATAGAACGAAATCGTGTTCTTTAATTTAGCTTCTTGAAACTAAGACCGTTCATACATGATTGATATCTTCATTTAAGGATCCTAAGAATCTTAGGAAATCAAGGGTGATGATTTTATGTGATTAGATTACATAAACCAAGAAATTTTGAAGATATTCAATTAGCTCATTACTGAAAGAGTGCACATACGGGATATCAAAACGTGAGTTAGCAATTAACTAATCAAGTAAATGATAACTGTAGTTTGATTAAAAAAAAAAAAAAGTTGTTAGCAATGAAGGTCTCTCAATAATGAATTATTTTATGCCTTCACAATTTTGTTCCAAGATCTAAATAAAAAAGATAACTAGAGACAAATGTAGCATAACACGGATGTCACTAGTTCAAAACTTCAAATCATGTTACGCAATTAACTTCTTACATGTTGGTCGTGGGCCGCCATTGGATCGCTTTTCTATCGTCTATGATTATCACAACATCCATATATACATACTACAGAAAATCACCCAGATTGCCAATTAAAGCACTCCCATTAGATTACACTGTCGAAACATAGGGAGTTAGAGGTGAAAGATTTGTGATTCCTTCATAGTTAATTTAACAAATTTCTCCTGAAAAAGAGAGTTACTATAATCAAATATAGCTTCTTGTTTAGTCTTTCCCATGATTTTGTGGGATTTGATGCTTATGATGGTATGTTTGTGGCTCCCTATAGGCATGAAAATTGACAAGATACACTTTTGCTACCTATATAAGATAAACAAATCAGCTTGGTCGGTTATATTTAACTTAGCTTCTAGGGATGTACATTGTGTTGACTGAACCAATCTTAAGAAATATAAAGAGATCTAATCTATTTCATTGTAATGCAGCTTATTAACCTTGTATGCTGATTTGCTTAGGCTTTATGCTTTATTTCAGAATTTCAATTAGATTAATTCATGGATTTTGGATCAAACCAACCCCAACAATGTTCTTGATTAATTATTCAATTGTGTATCTGGTTTATGAAGGGTAAATCAAATACTAAGAGTTTGTGATCTCTTTCTGTTAAGTTTCTTCTAGAACATAATAGTTGCGCCAATATACTTCGAACATCAAAATCAGCAGAATCATACAACATGATAATCATATCGACTGTTCAGTTGCTAAGTGGATACAACCTTGTGAATTTCTTATGACAGACATCTTACACACATGTCAATGATAAAATTTGAACTCAGTGCCCTGGACACACTTGGTACTACTTGGGCTGCGTTATGTTGGTATATTTTACGATTTTGCTGAGCTGCAATTAGCATTTGACAAAATAAAAGCTTAAATAGGAGTGTCTAGAATACATTTCAGTACAGATGCTAATATGCTATACATGTGTTTTTTAGCAGATGTATGGCCAACCAAAGTGATGTTGATATGCTATAACATGTATTTATTGCTGTCTAATATAGCAGTCAGAAAACGATGTAAATGCATCTCTAATAGCAAAATTGTGTCAAGAACGTGCAAACGTTCATTGTATGGAAAGCGGATCAGAAAATGAACCTGTTAATAGGCAAGTCTAGTATAATTCAATCACTTGCAGTTTGGTGGTTCAGCAGTTCACTTCAACTTTTACCAGAGAAAAAAAACATCTTTCCCACAATGTCACTACATATAATTATCACCTCCTTTCTGAGTTCAAACTTAATAAACAAACTAAGATGCATTAAAAGTTCATAGATTGTGCTAGAAATGAGATCATACACCAATATGATCACATCTTCTAGACTTTATCAATGAATATTAGTTTAAATATTTCAATGACAAAGGAAGAAAACATGCATACAAGTCAATATTGATGTTATAACCGTATTCTTTCTCCAAAATAAGAACTGAAACCTTCAAGAAAGAGGGCAGACTCAACAAAATAAGTCGAGAAAGATAGGGTTGTTGTAATCATGCATGAATGATCCTTGATCGCAAAAAATACTGATATCCCCAAGGGGATTGCTTCATTTTGTAGCTAGATTACTGTCTGCTTTCTCCAATGCTCGTAGAAGATGAGTTATACGATAACGAAGCTTTTCCTCTTCTTTCAGAGCCTGAAGAGAGGTAAAAGACAGATAGCTTTAAGTCCATCGTCATATATTTAAAAGAAAGAAATGTAAAATACTCCCTATGTCCGTAAAGCATGCAAAATTTTATTCCTCGTTAACTTTCAATTCTAGTTCACTTTTTTGCCCATTAGCCATATTGAAGTTAGTAACTATGGTTGTCCATAGTAAGGGGCATTTTGAACATCTAAACAGCTCTAAAACATATTCCATTTATAGAACTAATTTTCAAATTAAAAGTTGCATTTTTTCTCTTCTTTAACAGATGGATTACAGTTTACCTTTTCTCTTTCTGCAAGTTGCTCTGATTTTGCCTCTTCTAACCTTTTTTCCAGTTCTGCCACTTTATTTAACAATTCCTCATTTCCAGAATCAGACACTGCAAGTACTCAATCCCATATAAAGGACAGAAATTACTAAAAACTAGAATTAAGTGCTTAAGGATACGCTTCAGAACAAGATTAAAGGATTGACAATAAACTACTTATAACAAACCTTTCGTTGTGGCAAAGGCAGCTTCAAGTCTTGCCAACCGTTCCTATACTTCAAACACAAATGAGTTAGGTGGACTATTATATAAAAGAGAATATTGTTTAATCAATGTTAATGTAAATATGCATGTTGCAGTCAGAAAATGTGAACTCTAAGTGTATCACCTGTTGATCAAAGACATCACCCACAATGATCAATTAACAGACAACTTACCTTAAACAGAAGAAAACAGATCAGATAGCTCATGGCAGACATCCTATTACTACTTTTGCTACATTTAAGAACATTTTTGGCAACAAGATAATCCTAATTTATAGCAAAACTCAATCCAATCCTATAAAGTAAGAATAGGTAGTTTCTTCAGACTAACATGAGTATTATCATAGCTTAACTCCTAGATTGACTCTCTAAATATTGTGTTTATGTAGACGTGGTTACTGTTGGGACGACTAATTAACCAGCAGAGAGCGCCGTAATTTTCTTTAAGACTGGTACAAAAGGTACACACAGATGTAAAATGAGGGAAAAATAATATCAAAATGGAAAGTACATATACGAAAAAGACAGAGAAGGGGCCAGCAGCGGCTCCCACTACTCCAATCCACACCAAAAGGCATCAAGACAAAAGGCATAGAACCATGAATAACTAGGCGCCAATATAAGCAACTATTGTCCTTGAAAGAAGTCCAAAACCCAAATATCCATAGAACTAAAACCAGACCCCAACAGACAAAGATGAGTACAAACAACAGTACAACACTGAGTTGCAAAAACCATAATGAATGATTCAAGGATTAAAGGATCTCTCTTGAAATTATGTCAGTCACACATATAAACAAGACACCAAACCATGATGAAAATCATACCCTCTAATACTTGAGATGGAAACACGGTGACAGTTGAAGGAATAACAATTTCGTCCAGAATGAGTCAAAAGAGCTACAGTATGTCAATCCACGGGATTACCCTCACAAGTCACAAGTACTAATAGTTAAACAGGAAAGAGAGCCTATACAACAGTTCTCTAGTCTGTTAAAGTCGCTAATAGACTCGGTATTTGGGTAACCGGATTTCTGGAAATCTTTTACACACCAAACATTTGGACCAAAGTTGGACAAAGCTGAACCACACCAGCTGTTTTAGTCATTGGGTTAAACGGTTTGGGGCCGAGTAAACCCAAATGAAAAAAGGAACTAAGGAAGCACCTGCACTTTGAAACTAGATGCAACAATTTTGGCATAACTAGAAGCCAATATAGCTTTCAGTTTCGAACTAAAGTAACAAAAGAATAGCTACCATCACCAATTATAATTACATACGAATCTTATCTGAAGTTCCAAACTGACAGTTTATAAGTGATCTTTACAAATCCTATAGAGAAAGGGGCATACTAGAAACTAGTGCGTTATATGGGCAGGCCCTAAATTTTGATTTTTATACCCAAACTCAATATATTTAAGTATTAAACCGCTTACAACTTCGAGTAGATCCAGAAAACGAATCTAAAACCAAATAAACAAAATCCAGTTCACCCACAAAAGCTGGTTTATCCATTTAAAGAACACCCCTAAGCATATGCTTAACTTTTTTTTGTTGATAAGACAATTAACTATCTCACAAGCATATGCTTAACTTATGTTGTCACAATTCATAAAGACAATTAACTATCTCACAACAAATTGTCCTTCAGAAGTCCAACCCTTATTGCCATAGACGGACTTGACTTTTTTTTTTTTTTTTTTTTTTTGGGGGGGGGGGCGTAACCTCAACTAAATTACCCCTAAAACCTATAATATTTACACTAGGTGCCGCAAATTTTGGGGGGGCCGGGGCCCTCCCCTGCCCCTACATAGGTCCGTCCATGCTTATTGCCCATGGAATTAGAAATTAAACCCCAACAGAAATACATGAATAAAAGAACTTGGGGTCGCCGATCTCTTCCTTAAAGATGGGGATGAGTCGATGTTGGACGCATGAGTCACGATTGTACAGAAGTGAGATACAGAAACCATATGAATGATCGGGAAAATTGAAGGAAGTCTGTTTCATGGAAATCTTTTACACACCCAAAATCCGAAGCAAAGTTGGGTAAAACCAAACCAAACCAACTGAATTAGTCATGGGGTATTTAGAAATGCACATTTGTTTTCACATAACAGACTTTGAAACTTTCAGTTTATAACGTAGTAATCTTTACAAATCCGACTGAAAAAGGAGCATACTTGAAACTCGTAGGTTATTCGTGCAGGCCCCAGGTTTTAATTTTTTTATAACCAAATAACCCAAATCAAGTTCACCCAAACATGCGGGTTTATCCGTTTAATAAACACCATTTAACTTATGTGGTCAGATAGCTTTGAATTTGCCATGAACTTATGGCGCAAACATTAAAATTGTATCTCTTTGGATAAAACAAGTACAATTGATAAGCTTAACATAAAAAGATGTAGTATAACAATGTATGTATGGTGACTGGTGAGATTACACAAATTCAAACCTTAAACCCTAAACCAATGAAATTATAATTAGAGAATTTGGTATAAATAAATATATTACAGTAAAAGAGAAGAGAGATTATTTATGGATACCTCAGCTTGAGAGGCTCTTAGATGAAAGGGTTTAAGGGTTTCTTCAAGATTATTCGATGCCGCCATTATAACGCTTACAAAAGGGTTTAAGGGTTGTTGGTATTGATAGTGATAATTTGGTAGGAATCTTTAAGGGAATTTATCTATAGAGTTAATTGCAAAAATCGTCCCTCTCGTTTGGAAAAATTACAAGTTCAATCCATATTCTTTCAAAAGTGCACTCATCGTCAATGTGAGGAACTTACAAGTGCACATTTAGTCCCTAGCTAAAGTTAAATTACTACATTACTTTCTTCGTCTTCCCTTTCACTTTGTCCCTGTGAGGGTAATGTAGTCACTTAATTGTTGTCATGAGACCAAAAGTGCACTTATAAGTTTCTCATAAATATGATTAGTGCACTTTAGAAATGATGGGACTGAACTTGCAATTCATATGAACGGTTTTTGCAATTTAATCTTATCTATAAAAAGCTATAGATTAACTATGAGACTATAAAGTAATTTTAAGCTATATAAAATATTTAAAATTGATTGTTTTTAGTGTTTAAAGAAGAAGAAGAAGAAGAAGGAAGGAAGGGGGAAAAAAATCTTCGTGAAATAAAAAATAAATAAATAAGCAGAACAAATAACCACTCCCCAACAGCCTTTCAGTCAAGTCGAATCACATTAAAAATCTCATGATAACCTAAAAAGTAATTATATAAAACTTTGTTACTTTTGAAAAATATTTTATAGTAGTGAATTTGTTTCGTCACAAGAACATGTAGTAAAAACATATGGACAAACATTTAAGCTAAAAATATTACTCGTTATTCATATCATATGGGACTATCTATGCTTGTTTGTTTAAGAACGAGTTGGATGTACCCGTCGTGTTGCGGCGGGGTAACCGTCGTTTTCGTAACACGATGTTCACTTTATTTAAAAACATGTAAACTTAGCGAATGTGTAATAGTTAATCTATGACATTGTAAGAATTATCGCAGTTTCGTTTGATTTTTTTTTGGTTTTTATAGTTCTATACTTTTGTATCCGTTCTCTAGAATAGCAATAGTAAAGTCAAGTTTCGTTCTTTTACATCACCAATATTTTTGTCTATGATCGACAGTTGTGAATTGCTTGGTCCCAACCTACGCATATGGATCACAAAGTTACAAGCAACCCAATAAGCAAAAGGCTTGTATGCCTCAGTAACAATATTATGAATCTATATTTGTAGTTCTCGTACGACGTCTTTTTTGGAATGAATGTTGTGTCGGGCACCAGTGTGTTGCGGCGGGGCTAATTTTGACCGTTATAGTTTTAAATTTTTTTTTTTGGATAATTTTAAAGTTATTTGATAGGTTAAGGGTGTGTTTTGAAAGTTCTTTTATTTAGATATATATTAAACTTCAACATTTTTTATAAAACCGTACGTGCTTCAAAACATATCAATATTGGGCTTATTTTGTTTGTTATCGAGAGGCCTGTTTGCCAGTATTTTGTTTTTATTCAAGAAACCGGTACATTTCTGTTAGATATTTGGCAAATAAAGTGTGTTATATAAAAAAAACCGTAAATATTAAGAAGTTCAGGGTGTGTTTTGTAAGTTTGATAATTTTTTACTAATAGTAACGTCTGGATCGTTTTCATTGGCCAAAAGAAACATTTTTTTAATTACAAAAATAGTATTTCAATATTTGTTTATTATTTGTTGGACTCCCCTCTATAATATAGTACAAATGGGAAGGCGCCCGTTGCGTTACAACGGGAATTTTCGAGAAATTTTTCGATAATCATTTACGAACAATGTTTGGCCAGGGCTTGTCGTTGTGAGATCCTGGTATGTTTTTTACCGACACATGTTGTATTTATTTGGAATAAATGTTGTGTGAAGCTATATTTGTAGTTTCGTACGACGTCCTTTTTGGAATAAATGTTGTGTCGGGCACCAGTGTGTTGCGGCGGGGCTAAATTGGACCCTTATAGTTTTAAAAAAGTTTAGGATAATTTTTAAAGTTATTTGATAAGTTAAGGATGCATTTTGAAAGTTCTTTTATTTAAAAACTATATATGTATTAAACTTTAACATTTTTTATAAAACCTTACGTACGTAAAAAAGCATATCAATATTGGGCTTGTTTTGTTCGTTATCGAGAGGTCTTTTTTCCAGTATTTTTTTATTCAAGAAACCGTTAGGTATCTGTTAGATATTTGGCAAATAAAGTTTGTTATCTAAAAAAGTAGTAAATAATAAAACGTTGAAGGTATGATTTGTAAATATTTGTTTATTACTTGTTTTGGGCCCGATTTTATGAGTTTTTTATTGGCATGTGGTAACTGGAATTTCTTAGTATTTTATTCGTCTCTGGCCAAAAAACTATGTGGTGCGGCGAAATAGCATTTGTAATAAGATATGTTGCATATGTTGGAAGATTATTTATAGGGCTTTGGACTTTGGTCTGTTGAGAATTGTATGATATAGATAATTAATCAAACGAAAGCCTAAACAAACATGTCTTGTCCATCTTCCAGTTTTAAGGCGATAAGCTCACTTATGCTTGTTTCTGTTTGTTCACTAAAAGATGAATAAACATAAACATGAAAAGCTTAACGAACGAGAGCGTTTACCTCGTTAAATTTCTTGTTCAGTTGTTAAGGAAAGTAGCTCGTTCATTTTGGTTTACGTTCGTTCATTAAACGACAAACAACAATTGTGAACAAAGAAGCGTATACTGTAGAATTTGATACAATTTAAATATACGAGTAGAGAAACAAGCATGTGTTAGAGCATTGGGTACCCTCGCGCCGTAGAAGTGGTGCCGTTGAGAAAAAAGTGTTGCCACGTCAGAAAAAATCTTGATGGCACCAGAAATCACATGGCACCACATTCTGGTTGTAACCCTTGGCACCAGAAAATGTGGTGCCGTCGTCTTTTTTTTTTTTTTTTTTTTTTTTTTTTTTTTTTAAATTTACATAAAATAAAACATACACAATATTAACTAAAATAAACTTCATTAATTAAAAAAAAATTGCATAAAAATAAAAACCTAGTATACATGCTCCACAAGGTAAATTTAAAATAAAGACAATGAAATTCAAGAGGATAAAATGTAAATTCAAGAGGATAAAATGAAAATCAAGAGGATAAAAAAAAGAAAAATAAAGAAAAATAAAAAAGCCTTTTTGGTCTTCTTTTCCATCGTGACCTGCAACTCAAAAGAAATAATAATAAATAAATAAAATTAAAAAAAAATAATAAAAAAAAACAAAAAAAAAACAAAAACAACTCGCAACATATAAACACAAACACAACATAAAACCCACGGTGTGGTGCGCCGTCGAGAAAACTGGGTTGGTGGCCATGGCGCAATCCATGGCTCAACCGTACCTCATGCTCTTAACGAATAAACGAACCTTAACACACATATGAGTATATGACTAGACATTGATGGAATGATGGACGTATAGATTTTTGCTAGTGTTTATATATTTGATTAATGAGCTTTAGTCCAATGGTAAGGGTGTTTGGGCCCGAGTCAATAGACCCGAGTTCAAACCTCTTTCTTGGCACTAAAGGCCATTTGATACCATCCCCCACCGCAAATGCTCAGATTGACTGGTCAGCGAGGGGCCTCTTGTAGAAAATGGCCAGGGTTCATAGCCCACCTCCTGATAAGTACAGTCACTGGGACAGGTGCTCATTGCCTGAGGAGGGTCCGGTTGGCATCCTGAGGATGCATGAGACCAGGGTGATCCCACCAATCTTCACCTTTTGCAAAAGTATTTTGTTCAAGTTTGTTCGCATGATATACGATGAACATGAATAAACTTTGATGCTTTTTTCTAAAACAAGTAAAAGAAAATGAACATGAATAAACTCTTTGTACAGTTCACAAATGGATTGTTGAACATTCGGTCTGTTTAGGAAAAAGTTCAATCGCAACTCAAAAGTTTCCGGCCGATTTAAACATTTTGGAGAATTATAAAGTAGTGTCGACATTAGAGGATCACCATTGATTTGTACCACACGTACTTGATACTATCCGGTGATATTTACCTCACTACTTTGTACTATAACGGTTAATATTTTGATTGATATTTGGACCGTGATGCAATATTTCTACAACTATTACTAGATTATTATTATTGGGTGATGATTGCACACATATAATTAATGAATAAGGACAAAAAATACCCATTACATTTTATGTGTGCAAAGTAAAAAGTCGTGTGTGCATATCATCACCCTTATTATTATTATTATTATTATTATTATTATTATTATTATTATTATTATTATTATTATTACCTCCGTCCCAAAATAAGTAAGTTAAACTGGTTCAACTTTGACCTTAACTATTTTTGTGTGTGTTACATAATAGTTGATGTAAAATATATGATTGAATTTGGTTTAAAGTGCATTTTTTACTGGTATAATTTTTATCAAGTATTATATAAGAATAAATCAAAAATATATGGTCAAAGTTGAACCAGTTTGACTCTAAAAAGTCAAACTGGACACTTATTATTATTATTATTATTATTATTATTATTATTATTATTATTATTATTATTGAACGGCAACGTCTACTAGATTTTGACTTGAACTATTCCTTATAATACCACTTCTAGTTATGATCGGGTAGTAGTGGTCATTGAGGTCTTCACGTTTCTAGTTTCAAGCAAGTGGAAATTGTTTAGATCTTCCGGTCTTGACTAGGCCTTCTTTTAAATCATGAAACCACATATATTAAAGATGGAGAAGGACCGAGCCTACCGATGACTGACTACAACCACATGAAACATATCATGTGTCATCAAATGTACTTAATTAATCAAGTTGTTTAGATTTTAATAACTACCTAAGATAGTTCGTGATGATAAACTTATCGAAATTCTTTTGATAGTGACTAACTTATTTTGTTTGATATGATGGCATAAATAAATAGGTGAACGGGTGAAGTTTTACTATTCAAGTTATCCGGGAAGGGCGAGTATTTGACTCAGATATACGTGGTATAATAGGATATTTCTGTGACCGCTTTCAACCCTTTCCACAAACAAACGTTTAAAGCGCAAATGTGACCTAGCATGATAAATACCAAATTAGTAACGCTAAAAGAATCCTTTACAAGATCACTTTGCAGAACCCTTCTTGAGGGTTGAAAAAATGTACTAGTAGTTTACTAGGCGGGTTTTGTCAATTACTATACCAGTAAAAAAAAAAAAAAAATGAACATAGCTTGCGTGTCTCAGTTGAAAAAATGTACTAGTAGTTTACTAGGCGGGTTTTGTCAATTACTATACCAGTAAAAAAACAAAAAAAACAAAAAAAAAACAAAATGAATATAAATAAAAAAAAAAAAAAAAAAATAAAAATAAAAAAGCCTTTCTGGTCTTCTTTTCCATCGTGACCTGCAACTCAAAAAAAAAATAATACTAATAATAATAATAATAATAATAATAATAATAATAATAAGCTCGCAACATATAAACACAAACACAACATAAAACCCACGGTGTGGTGCGTCGTCGAGAAAACTGAGTTGGTGGCCATGGCGCAACCCATGGCTCAACCGTACCTCATGCTCTTAACAACCTTAACACACATATGAGTATATGACTAGACATTGATGGAATGATGGACGTATAGATTTTTGCTAGTGTTTATATATTTGATTAATGAGCTTTAGTCCAATGGTAAAGGTGTTTGGGCCCGAGTCAATAGGCCCGGGTTCAAACCTCTTCCTTGGCACTAAAGGTCATTTGATACCATCCCCCATCGTAAATGCTTAGATTGACTGGTCAGTCACTAGGACAGGTGCTCATTGCCTTGGCACTAAAGGCCATTTGATACCATCTCCCCCGCAAATGCTCAGATTGACTGGTCAGTCACTGGGAGAGGTGCTCATTGCCTAGGGCCGGGTCCTTGGGGGAGGGTCCGGTTGACATCCTGAGGATGCATGGGACCAGAGTGATCCCACCGATCTTCACCTTTTGTAGAGTATCTTGTTCAAGTTTGTTCGCATGATATACGATGAACATGAATAAACTTTGATGTTTTTTTCTAAAACAAGTAAAAGAAAATGAACATGAATAAACTCTTTGTACAGTTCACAAATGGATTGTTGAACATTCCGTCTGTTTAGGAAAAAGTTCAATCGCAACTCAAAAGTTTCCGGCCGATTTAAACATTTTGGAGAATTATAAAGTAGTGTCGACATTAGAGGATCACCATTGATTTGTACCACACGTACTTGATAGTTGATACTATCCGGTGATATTTACCTCACTACTTTGTACTATAACGGTTAATATTTTGATTGATATTTGGACCATGATGCAATATTTCTACAACTGCTAGATTATTATTATTGGGTGATGATATGTGCACATAAGAATTTACTTTGCACACATATAATTAATAAATAATGACAAAAAATACCCATTACATTTTATGTGTGCAAAGTAAAAAGTCGTGTGTATCATCACCCTTATTATTATTATTATTATTATTATTATTATTATTATTATTATTATTTTTGAACGGCAACGTCTACTAGATTTTGACTTGAACTATTCCTTATAATACCACTTCTAGTTATGATCGGGTAGTAGTGGTCATTGAGGTCTTCACGTTTCTAGTTTCAAGCAAGTGGAAATTGTTTAGATCTTCCGGTCTTGACTAGGCCTTCTTTTAAATCATGAAACCACATATATTAAAGATGGAGAAGGACCGAGCCTACCGATGACTGACTACAACCACATGAAACATATCATGTGTCATCAAATCAAATGTACTTGATTAATCAAGTTGTTTAGATTTTAATAACTACCTAAGATAGTTCGTGAAGATAAACTTATCGAAATTCTTTTGATAGTGACTACCTTATTTTGTTTGATATGATGGCATAAATAAATAGGTGAACGGGTGAAGTTTTACTATTCAAGTTATCCGGGAAGAACGAGTATTTGACTCAGATATACGTGGTATAATAGGATATTTCTGTGACCGCTTTCAACCCTTTCCACAAACAAACGTTTAAAGCGCAAATGTGACCTAGCATGATAAATACCAAATTAGTAACGCTAAAAGAATCCTTTACAAGATCACTTTGCAGAACCCTTCTTGAGGGTTGAAAAAATGTACTAGTAGTTTACTAGGCGGGTTTTGTCAATTACCATACAAGTAAAAAAAAAAAAAAAACAAAATGAACATAGCTTGTGTGTCTCAGTAACAAACATGCTATGAAAGATCTATCCAAACAAGACAGAGAAATTAGATTCTAGTCCTACATACGAGTTACTACAGCTACCCAGACCGACGGTTTTAGGGCCTCCTTTTGTGATGTACCATCTCTCTATAAATCTATTTATCAAAGATTTATATCAAGAACAAAACTGAAGGAAAGTTTATTTTTTTAGATCCACAAGAACGCAATCCTTTAACAATGAATTTCAATACTTTTTTTGTATAAATGGTATGTGTAAATACTCAAATCAGAAAACAAGTCTTTGTACGTGGAATTTTTCTTACAGTTGTCGAAAAACCAAATTCAAGATTCAAACCTACAGCCTTCCAAGACTTACTGATATGCCATTTACATCAGAAACATTTAAGAGGTTGAGAACATTTATTAACCACCAGATTTTCACAAGGGAAATAAGAAATTCGAAAACAGACATAGTTGATTAACTGATAAAAGAAAAAAAAAAAAAAAAAACAATTCTTATCCTCCTCTCATGAGAAGGCTAAAGAGAAACGAGCGTGTAGAGTAGATACAACCCCTAAGCAATGAGGAAGGGCAAAACAGTCAACATGAACGCCTCATACGTAAAGGTAGCATTCCCTGAGTATGTTGTGTCCTTCTCCTTGAACTTTTCTGTTAGGCCCTGCAATCACCAAAAAACACATCTTGAGAATAATGTTTCATAGCTGTCTAGCATACATTTCAATAATTCATTATAGTGCATAAGGGTCGAGTGGTTATTTTAGCCAAGTGGGTCAAGCTTAAAGTTTCCCTGAGGTTAGTATTGCAACACATTAATTATTTACAATAACCATGACCTGATCGCAACTCTATTAAATATCATCCCATATGACCCAACACCATATTGACCCTTTACCGAACCCATCCTTTAACCCTCCACTCTGCTATTCTGCAACTCACAGACGACTGAAAGGACACTTGGACTTTAACACTCAACCATCTTACAATTTCAAAACTTTGCCAAAATGCTAAATAATAAAAGAAAACTTGATAAAAAAAATCACATCTATAAAGGAGAAAAGACGACAACGAATGTAGTAGTCGAGCTTAGCATGCTAAGTTTGACCAAACGAAGCAGTTGTTTTTAACATATAGATTCATTACATACCTTAACAGTCAAGCAGCACCTGAAATCACAAAACGAGAAATTTATTAGACAATTAACCAAAAAAATTGCAAATGTATAAGAATGTATATAAATAATCTGTTTCCAGAAACATACTCGATGAAGTTGTCATATTCAATAGCCTTGTTCTTTCCACCACTCTTGTCAAACTTGGACACTAGCAAATCCAAAACCACAGGTGAAACTGCAAAGCCAAGGCTCATGAGGGCCTCTCTCAATTCATTGATATCAATCTTGCCACTACGATCTCTGTCAAATTTCTCAAAATTTGCCTGTAAAACGTACAAGAAATACCATATCCATCAGTTTGTCACGTTGTCGGTGTCAAATTTTAGGTTAGAACAAGTCGTTTATAGTACAGGTTAAAATGGGTCAGTCTGGTTTGCCCCACAACATATTTTGGTCATTTTCAATAAATACATAATCTGTTAAATATGGTTATAAGAAGGATGTTATTACGATCATAACTTTTATAATGAAAAGTAAAATAAGTTAGAAAAACATTTTTTAGCTATTTATAAGGTTCAGCCACTTTGACACGTCTGACCAGGTTTAAATGTAAACCATAACCCAATAACAACCGATCTATTAAATAATGTGTAGAACACTTAAAACAATAAAGAGGAAAATAATCCGGTTGAGACTCACCCTCCAGTTCTGTAAGCTGTAGAAAACCTGAGTGAACTCCTTGGGTCCTGATAGCACAAGGAACAACAAGAAGTCAATACAGAAACTAGCCATTACAATAACTTACAAGGTCATATTTACTTGTCATAAATTTCTTCTAGAAAGATAACAACCCGTACTCATCATAAAACAATAAAATATAGATGACATTTCAAATGATTCAAAAGTCATCATTATGTCCAATCTTTTCTTAACGGATGCACTATAGAGTATAGACAGTATCGGGCAAGAATGAGTAAAACTATATGACATGTCGATAATGAGTTGGGTCAGAAAGAACCAATTGACCACCCAATGCCTTCTTGAAAAGATTTCAAAAGCCAATGAGAATATTACATAACTGTCTTCACAGTTATAACCAAATTACCAAATAAGTCAAAAGTTCCCATTGCCAAGTAAAGTTCAAAATAGTTTCAGCTTTGCACATTCAACTCTAGTTGCCGCTATTTATTTTAACTTATCCGATATCTGCTATGACTTGCTAGCCTCCAATATCTACTATATTTAATTATCTAAACAATACTACCAAAATAATTTACCAAAACTTTGTCCTGTAATACACACAAGATATTTGAGACTAAATTCAAACATACACGTCACACAGTTATAGCAAAGTAGTTCATCTAATACAGGGCCCACATCAAAGGCCTAACAACCAATAGATTTTTATATTTATTATTTTTACTACCAAAATAAGTTAAAAAAATCATGTTCCTAATGTGGTGCAGTAATTTTAACTATCTTATAACGTTTACATGGCGAATGTTTTCTACATTACTTGAACCAGCAACCATTTAATTGGAATTCATCTCAGACAACATGATTTATCATTAGGACACAAGCCCTTTAATATAGTACAAGACGTTTTAATTGGACGTACGGAGATACGCATAAAACGCGTGGACCCGGGAACAAATTTTTTTGGATGCGGTGGCCCATCCTACTACGTCCAATTATTGTACTAAAAATACGCGGTGTTTCAGTTTGTGTAATCAATAAATTACCATAGTAAAAAGTAAAAAAAGAAGAGATAGTTACCGATCTTCCTGGTGTTAGTATTAGTAAAAAGATACATCAACAAATGAACAGTACGGATACTAAAGCTCTGATTATAGCTACTCAAAGCCCTCTGCAGCTCCTTATCATCAATCACCCCACTCCCATCCTGATCCGCCACCTGAAAACACGCCACCACGTTCGGATCAGTCCCTGGCGGGAACGTCGACGGCAGCAACGCCGCAAACGGGCTCCCGTACGGAGCCCCTCCCTGAGGAGGCGCGTGACCGTACGCGCCACCAGGTGGAGGAGCACCATACCCGCCACCGCCTCCCTGTGGTTTGTTTTCCTTTGGAGGTTTGTTTGGGTTTTGGGAAGGCTGTGCGCCGTATGGAGCTGAGGGTGCACCGTAAGGCTGTGCGGGTGCACCGTAGGGCTGTGCGGGTGCACCGTAAGGCTGCTGGGGTGCCCCGTAGGGTTGGGCTGGAGGGGGTTGACCGTAGGATTGTTGTGGGGGTTGGCCGTATGGTTGTTGGGGTGGGGCCCCGTAGGGTTGGGCGGGTGGTGTGCCGTAGCCTGAGGGGTTCTGAGGGTAGCCTGACATGCTTTTTTGCTTTGGTTTGATTTGGTTAACGAAGGGGTGTGTGTGTGTGTTTTGGTGAGGGTGATGTAGGTGGGGGTGTTGAATGGGGATTATATACGATTGTCCTACCTCATTAATGAAACCGAGTAGCCATCCCTTTTGTAAAACCGAGTAATAACAAAAGGTTTTTTGGGCTCACAACTTTATCCAAATATAAAGCATTACTTTTACAAAATAAAAGTTCTACAGTATATAAATTTTAAACTTTAGAAAGCAAATATTTTTATTTTATTTTTATGCCTTTCACCCGGTAAAATATATTACACAAAAAAAAAATCATTAATGTGAGTTTTGGTCGATAAAAATTCAGTTTTACCTCACAGTTATTATATTAACAAAAAAAAAAAATTCTTACTACTTCCGTCTTAAAAAAGTGTCCACAGTTATTAATGTAAGAGAATTGCGCAGATTGGGTGACTGTGGAGACGCGGCTTAAGCCGAGACTATTCACACGCCTAGCCGAGCCGTCAGCTTAGAGGGATTATAATATTATGATTAGTGGGTTTCCTACTGGGTCACTTATTTACCACTTAATCTCGACATTAGGTACATGTTATACACCTGTTTTTCATTATCGGATGTTGATGTCTTTATACGAAACTAGATTTGATTTTCATTTTTGTTTGGTTTGGTTTTTTATTCAAACATCACACATACACAATCGGCGTAAGTGAGAAAATTATACTAGGAATTTAATTTTGCAAGAAATGTTATTGTTTAGGGTTTGTTGATTTAGTTGGTAAAAGAGTTTTAGGGCTTTAGTTGGAATGGTGAGTATAACGCTTGATTATGTTTGATATGTCATTACAATTAGTTATTAGAGTTAATCGAGGTGTTAGAGATTTTGTTTTCTGTTTGTGCATGTTATTTCTAAAATTTGACTTGCATGTTTTTATTTTGCTAGATTTATGGTTGATATGGGCACAAATCTGGTACACACTGTTACACTCGAATCCCGTTTTCAAACGGGTATGACCCTAGACGAGTTTGACTAAGTGTAAGTGTGTAGACTTATGTATTATGGAAAATGGTTTTGGGTCTACCAACTTTGATACGGTGTATTGGTGTTTGTGATATGGTGTATTGAGATAGGCTGATATGGAGTATAAAGAATTGTGATATTGTGTATTGAGATAGGCTTGGATATGGAGTATCCAGAATTGTGATATGGTGTATTGGTTGATACAGCTTATCCCTAGATATGCATACAGCGTATAGACTAAGTCGGCCAAATAACATGACTAATTTGCCCTTTTTGCTAAGTCACCTACTTAAGTTTAATAATAACACTTATGGATAATCCCACACTTATCTAAAGTGTGTGTGTGTGTGTGTGTTTTCTGGTGAATCAAGCTAAGAGAGAGAGATGAGAGGGATGATGGAACTTATAGAGATTTTGTGGTGGATTGAAAATGGTGATTCAATAGGTTGGTCCTTGGTATGATTATCTAGGTAAGTATGGATTAATTAGTGTTTAATTACGAATTTGGAATTAGGGTTCATGAACCCTAATTTAGGGGAATTGGGTAAAATTGTGTTTTAAGCTAATTAAAGGTTATAGTAATCATGAAATGAGTTTTATATGGGTTTTAAATTAGTAATTTCATGGTTTGATTATCATATAATCAATATATGATTATATGACGAATTAAGATATTAAGGGGTGAGCTTATGGTTGTATAAACCATAGCTATAGTATTTTTAGTATAAGCTTAAGTGTTTATACTTGTGTGAAATTGGCTTAGGATGCAAGAAGGATGATGATGATGATGATGAAGATGATGATGATGTTAGTTTTGCGGATAAAAATTAATGTGGTACGACCGGATTCGAACACGAGACTTCGGGATTGCACACATTACGTATGAGTTTCAATGATTTAATAATTATTATATTTAGTTATGAATAATTATTAATTTCACAAATAAAATACTTAACGGTTGTCAGTACTTAACGAAATTGATTAACGGTCATTAAAAGAGAAAAAAAGGAAAGCGAATATATGGAAAGAAGCCAAGGAGGTTCTAGAAACCCCCTTGGGCTCCTAGATTCGGCTGACTCACCTCAAATGAGGTTAGGGTTTGATTTCTTGTGCTCCAAGTTTTGATTAGTATGTATACAAGGCCTCTTGTATTCATTCTTTTCATAACTTGATCACCTAGAAACCTAACTTCTCTTCTTCCCTTCTCTCTTTGTGTTTGGTCGATCAACTACACCTTTCTAGGGTTCCTACGCGATCTTCCAAACTCAATTAAAGTGTTTGGTTTATTTGTGATTCAAGAACCTAGCTTTTTTCATTGAAACGTAAGTAATACGTGTGTACAAAACGAAGAACAAACACATTATTGTTTGTAAGGTTTTGGTGATTCGACTAGGTTTATAGTCGATTTGATAAACCCTAATTTTTAGGGTTTAGGGTTCTTGATTCATTGATTTCTTGTTTCGCTAGAAATCACTAAGGTACGTATATTCTTTTATATTCGGTTAACTAATTATAAGTATTATGATTCTTACTTCCGCTGCATGCTTTGATGATGTTTACTTGAATATATAATTGTTATGATATCTAAAATTCCAACAGTGGCATCATGAGCCGTTAATATGATGTAATTAATTACCGAAACACATAAAATTGAATCTTGATTGATTGTTACATGTTTATGGTGTTCTAGGGTTTTGAAAATTTAGTAAACCCTAATGTTTTTAAATATGGGTCGATTCCCATTATTTTATTTATAAGGGTTTTTGTTTTTGTAAAACTTATAGAAACCCTAGGTTGCATGTAATTTTTTATGTGAATTTTAATGAATATGTGCTATATGTCATTAATTGATATGCGTTCTTAGACTTGATTATTGTTAATAATAAGTGCTATATGGGAATCCATGATGAAAACATGCATGTTTTGTCATGGATTATGATGATTTGTAGTAATTGTTACGTGTTATTGAGATTTCATGCTATATTATGCGATTTGTACTAATTAATTAGGGTTTTAGTAATAAAATTGTCAAGACTTGTTTAATTAATAAAAGTTAATTAATTAAGTAATTAGGGAAGACCTAATATTGGGGAAGACCCCATAAATCGTTTTACATGAATCCATTATGTGTGTTATTGTATATTGATTATCGTAGGACTTACGCTACCTTTTATGGTGTATGTGGTCCATTGGTACATCGATCGAAAACCAATGGGAGTCTTAGATAATATATACATGTTAATTGATTTATTTAGCATGTTCATTATTTAAGTTGTTTATTTTTTTTATTTAATTGCGTATTTGTTTATATATGTTTGTGACATTAGTAAGCAAAGGGGTAATTTCATAATAAAATTATAAACCGGACTTAATAATGGTGAAATATTATTTTGAGCTTTAAAAATCTTAAACTTTTAATTGATTGATGCGACTATACTAATGATGGTCTAAATGGCGGACTTTAATTGACAAACTGTGTGGTGGGTTCTAGTAGAAACAGGTTTTTAAGAGCTTCGCGCCTACCGGGTTTCTACGCCTGCTTGTGCTTCAAGGAGAACTTACCGTAGTACAACCATAATATTAGTACGAAGCATCTTAAGGCAATGTTGTAATTTCTCAACGCCTCAATTAAAACTTTGTTGATTTATGCTCATGTAAAGAAACGAATAAGCAAAAGTTTTTGATTTATGAAACCTATGATACAAAGATGAATGCATGACATCTTTGTACATAATTTTGATTACACACATCAAAACTACTACCCTTTAAATTAAGTCAATGCCATCTAGTTAAAGAACACTTGAAGTTGTTTATCCGATCATGTGAGAACTTGGACTAGATTACAATGGAAAGGTAAATTTATACTTTCATTACTTGCAGATCAACTGGGGTAATGGAATTATGGAATTTACATGTTTTTTAATTAGATGACTTAAATTGAGTAAAGTGAGAGCTTGGACTCAAGGCATGAGATGGGGATAAAACATGCTTACATTGCAACTGAAGTTGGCAAATATGTAAATCCCATCATTTCTAGGAATTGCAATGTGTATAATGGCAATTGAGGTTCGACTCGTACCTTATTGAATGCTTTCATCACTAGCAGATCAACTGATGTGATGAAACTATGTCAATTTGGATCCTAGTTTTCAATAAAAATTAAATGGTTATATGTTTATGAACCGTGGGTATTTAATTTTCTTGAAAGGTTTTATTATCGAAAATACTAAAATTGAATTTTGTAATTCTTTTCAATGTATTAATGCAACATTAAAACCCTAAACATGATTTGGTCTTAAATTGGTAAATTGATCTAGTTCTGCTTTCAAACATAATGTTTGATTGAGAAAAATTTACTGAAAAGACACAAAGTTTCTTTTCCATGAGAGAAGAATGAGACTCAATCATATTCCTTTTCATGATTGAGGTATGACAGAAACATTAGAATTGTCTACATTATAATATATAACTCATAGCAATATTTAATACTTAAGAATATTGCACATCTTATTTTTTATAGAAATTTCATTACCCTAATTTGGTGAATGAATTCTTTTATAACAAATATGACATTTGGTTAAATGGAAAATATGAGTTATTAGAAGCTAGACAGATTACCGCAAAATTGGTAAAAGGCAAGCTATCATTATTTATCTAGTTGTTGTGCTTTAACCCTTTAGAGGTATTACATACCATTGTGGGGATGGTAGACCTATTAAGGAAGAAATTGCATGCCCAATTTTCAAGTTAATAACATTGTTGGATAGTTCATCATCTACGTAGTAGAATACACTTTTAGTACCTAAGTAATTGTTACGTGTGGGCTTCTTCATAGGTGTAGGAAAGTAAATAGCACAACTATTTGCTTTTACTGGTTATGAAATACTTTAAATGTTGTCAAATCCAGTGGGAGCATTGTGTTCGTTACTGAATAAGAAATTATTGTAGTGTTCTCTGATTCTGTGGGAGCTACAAGATTTATCATCTTGGTAGTAACCCAAATTATCTTTTGAATTGACACTTATGTTTTAAGGATAGTCATGTACGGTTCCATACTAAACAATGTAGTCCTACATCTACTAGTTATATTGACACAATCATATTGTTCACATAAACTAACGCATGTCGTGTTGTTTAATGTTGTTACATGCACAAGTGGGAGAAATCTTTATTGTGTGCAAGAAACAATACATATGATTGATGGATTCTTTTGACCGCAAGGTAAGAGACTAATGTTCTAATAGGACTTTTATACTTAAATGTAAGATTGTCTTATTCAAAACATATGTCAAGATGGTAAGATAGATTACTTCAATATTAAATTATTTATGTATTCTTGGAATGACATGAATAAATTATTTATGTATTCTTAAAATGACATGAATAAATGAAGTAATCTAATACTACTTCATTTTGAATATTTATGTATTCTTAGAATGTCATAAATAAGTGAAGTAATAAATTAACTTGAAATTACTATTGAAACCAAATGGTGGTGTTCATGATTACTTTAGTTATACATATTTAAGTTTTATTGTAAAGTTATAATCATGAAGTCTTTTGATGTAACAAGACTTATTATTATATAAAGTAAGACGTTAACTTGTTATGTCTTCCTTATTAAGACATATACAAGAAGTCATTGAGTTGATCAATGATTTATAACGTATAGTGGGATTATAACAGCTTATGTCTTCTTGTTGAGACATGGACATGAAGTGACTTGGTCAAAAAGTACTTATGTTATAAAGCATGCAAGTGGCTTGGAAATTCTATTTTACCATTAAGATTGATTTAGTTGGTAAATAGGTAAGCCAAAAGAACTATAAGTTTATCTTACATATTGTCTTACAATATTAGCTCTAATGAAATACCACAAATTTGTGGTGTGTTCAGTTAGGAGAATCAAACTCTATTGGTATCGTTTGATTAGTGATAACTATAACTTCTTTTCTACAAAAAGTTATTAAGGTTAGAAAATTGAGTATGGATTGAATATACTCAATAAGACTCCAACCTAGAAGATTAAATAAGACACCATATATTATGGAATGTGATGAATCACATTAAAATCTTAAAATGAAGTCCTGATTTTGTTAATAAGTAGTTTTAACAAACAAGAGTCAGGAACTGTCATTGTGTTTTGTAATGTCCCAAAAACAGACATTGTATTGTTGCTCTATTTGCATTGTATTTATAGATAGTCTTTAATTACTAAAAGCAAGTGCGAGTTTTGATCTTGAAAAGATAAAATTACAATATACATAATCTTCTGAAATGCACTAGCAAATATCTTGATGAGGCTAGACATATAAATGTTAAACCTCAAGATGATGTAATTCTCATTCATAGATATGCAAGGATATCTCATATTTGATTAATATGTTGAGGATGATACGATGATGTATTACCAAATATTGAATTGGGTAAATTACTCAAACTATGAATGTTATAGATGTTGTTCATAAATATAATCAAATTTTGAAAATTTGGTTTATCTTAATTCTTAATAGTTAGACTAGAGAATGAAGATTTATTTAAAGATAATTTAACCCTAATGGTTTAAATATTTGTGTGATAAATCATATGGACAAAATTGTACACATATTTTAATGCATGTCTTATGACAAGATTATTAATCATACTTAAGAAATTAACTATGATTGAATACTCTTGCCTAAGCACATTAAAGATACAAAGATGGTAATTGTCATACTCATTTCATGAATATGAAATTTGACAATGGATTATAAAACTCTTTCTTGTATAATTACTTAAGCGAGGACGATAAGTAATTAAGAGTTTTATAAATTCATTTAATCTTTGAAAGTGTACAAAATGCAAGAATCCAAGTATGGATAAATGCATGCATCAAGGAGATAAGTCTTATGTTTAAATATTAAATCGAAGTTGTTTTATAATTTAAATAAGATAACTCCTAAGTATTCCCAAAAGCTAGTGGGAGTATTATGTTTACTTGCTTAAATCATATATGTTGTATAACATATAGGAAGTAACATTTCATATAAGTTAAATGTTAAGTCTTAACTTGGAATGAAACTTTACTTAGAAAGATTTAATAAGTAAAATATACAACCTTGAAATATATGTTTATTAATGTAAACATGTGCGGCAAATGAATCTAATAGAACATGATGTATCATTTAGAAAGTTTAAATGGATATGCAGTACATGAGTAAAATTTAAGTTTGACACAAGGATTTTTCATGTACATCATGTTGTTGTTATATCATGCTTTAAAATGATTTGACAACATTGATATCTAATTGAAAGTTATTAGATAACTTGTGTAATGAATATTTTAAAGGAATATATTTGGATATAGAATCACATCCTTAGTCTGGAATAGCTTTCAAATTCTATAGATGAACAATTTGTCAATTGTTGTGAAAATTGTAATAGCCAACAAACTTGAAAGTTTGGAAGGCATAAAAACATTACACAATAGATATTAATGTTTACGGAAAATTTTAAAGAGCATATTGTTGTTTGCATACAATGATGCTAATGAAATTGAGATGACACTCAATACTAGTCATGGTAGGATTTCATCCTTGTTAATAGCTATGTGTACTAGTTATGCTTAATTACGAGCATAGCTGCATTATACATTAAAGAATTAGAATACTTTAAACTTTAAAACGTTTGAAAGTTTGATTGTCATAAATTGGTGATTGAGGATGTCTCACACTTTATGAAATATTATGTGGCAATATCAAGATATTTGAATGCACACATACAAGAACTTCACTAGTTGAATTCTTAAGATAAGTATTCTCAAAATTACGATAGATCAATGTTAGTTGATTTATGCCTTGTCAACAAGTATGATTGACATGACTTGATGCATAATTCATTAACTAGAATTATCATGCATTGATCTATTTAGTATTTGGATAAGGGATGTTAAGCAATTGTTATTCATAATGAATTAAAGTACTTGGTACGTTTGTTTTCATTAATAATAGATTGTATCCTATATTTGCATGTTTAAATCCATGAATAACTTATATTATTCTAAATAGTCCGTTTTCAATCAATGATATGGGAATATCAATCTGAGTTTTGGTAGAGTATACTTAAGTATATTGATGTGTAGGACATGCCAAATTCACATGATATTCAATAAATTGAATATAGGACAGATAACAACCGCATGATGTACTTTATGGATCTTTGTCATTAAATTAAATCATGAATATTTATCCTCAGACTTGAGATACCAGATAACTGCTGTGGATGTAGCTCATTTTCTGTAAGATAGTCTAACGCTATCCGTAACTGGTGGTTATAAGGGTTATTTTCAGAGGTGATGCAAAGTTCATGGCTTATGCTTATAGTCAAGAAATAATTTGTTCCTTCAAATTTGTTTTGAAGTATAATACTGCTGGGCCCCTCGTAGGGTTGACAAGATGTTTGCATGGCCATGCCCAAAGTCTATCTAGAATATGTTCAGATGTTTTGGTAATCTTGATCAATTATAAAATAAGTAACGTAGTATTAGAAACAAAAGGATAAGTATGATGATGATTCATCAAAAGGTTTTTTCCAGGAAACCACTCTCAGGGTCATTCTGGGGGCATTGGGGTGTTATGTTAGACTAACCAATGTCATTACTACATTAATGTATATCCGAGTGGAAGCTGTTAGTTTTGCGGATAAAAATTAATGTGGTATGACCGGATTCGAACACGAGACTTCGGGATTACACACTTAACGGTCGTTAGTACTTAACGGAATTGATTAACGGTCGCTAAAAGAGAAAAAAAGGAAAGTGAATATATGGAAAGAAGCCAAGGAGGTTCTAGAAACCCCCTTGGGCTCCTAGATTCGGCCGACCCATCTCAAAGGAGGTTAGGGTTTGATTTCTTGTGCTCCAAGTTTTGATTAGTATATATACAAGGCCTCTTGTATTCATTCTTTTCATAACTTGATCACCTAGAAACCTAACTTCTCTTCGTCCCTTCTCTCCTTGTGTTTGGTCGATCAACTACACCCTTCTAGGGTTCCTACGCGATCTTCCAAACTCAATTAAAGTGTTTGGTTTATTTGTGATTCAAGAGCCTAGCTTTTCTCATTGAAACGTTAGTAATACGTGTGTACAAGAACGAAGAACAAACACATTATTGTTTGTAAGGTTTTGGTGATTCGACTAGGTTTATAGTCGATTTGATAAACCCTAATTTTTAGGGTTTAGGGTTCTTGTTCAATTGTTCTTGATTCATTGATTTCTTGTGTCGCTAAAAATCACTAAGGTACGTATATTCTTTTATATTCGGTTAACTAATTACAAGTATTATGATGCTTACTTCCGCTGCATGCTTTGATGATGTTTACTTGAATATATAATTGTTATGATATCTAAAATTCCAACAGATGATGATGGTGCTTTGTTATTATTAGCTTGAATTTGAGGTAAGTAAAATGGTGATGACATGTATTATATGGATTTAAAACATGTATGTGTTATGTATGTTATGTGTTAAGTTATAGGGGAATTGAGATATGCTTATGTGTTGCAATTAATGTGACCTAAGTGATGACTTGGTTGTATAGTAAGTTGATGTTATTTGTTAAAGTAAGAATTAGAAGGTTAAGCCGTGAAGAAAGCATTAGATATAGGTGATGCTTATATGTTGTTTGAAGTATAATGGTATGTTATGATCATTTTACTTACTAAGTGTTATCGCTTACCGTTATAGACGTTAATGTTTTGCAGGTCCTCGCGAAGAAGGTAAAGCTTGGATTAAGGTTTAAGGATTGGATTGCGGATTAGAAGGCTTTGCATGGTAAATAGGAGCTTAGGTAGAATACCGGGCTCAAAGTCAATGCTGTATCCCCAAGAGTTCTAAATGATTTGTATGTATGTTTTCGGGTGTTAAAATTTTTGTTGTGGTCGTTTAAATAATTTCGTTGTCAACAATGACGGAGCCAGACTTTTGAGCTCGGGTGGGCCGAATGAAGTGTTACATCGTATAACTCACATAAATTTGAACATTTTTAAGGCTAACGGTGTACACTTTCTTACATAGCAAAAGTTCATCAAAAAGTCAATAACTCATATTAAACTCACGAGCCCACACATATTATAAATGTTACATATAACAAACCAACACATCTTATAAATTTGCAATAAAAAACATATATATTCAAGGTAAATAACTAAATACTCATTCGTTTTCTGTATTCACGCTTAATAATTGATCAAAAATTGGATGGGCCAAATTATTCTTATATGAACTTTTGGACTAAATTATACATATCATGCCTTGTTAAGATGTTTCTTGGGTTGGCCATGGCCCACCATGTCTCCTATGTAGCTCCGTCAGTGGTTGTCAAATGGTATGTTATGTTATGGTAATGGTTAAAGTGTAAGTGTTATGTTTTTATGGGGTGTTTGGATGAGTGTCTATTTGTACCCATGAGTCCAACAGGTTATTTGTCATGTATTATAGTTTGTTATAGTTTTGAATGCTAAATAAGTGTTTTGGTACAAGTTCTAGTGTTGTATTGAGGTCAAAATGGTTTGTGGGTAAGTGTCGAGTTATGCAGGTTTTCTGCAACTGTTTCTGTAACAGATGGGTAGATATGGCGTATCCCATTTTTGGATATGGCATATCAATTTCAGAGGTGATACGGGCATATCCCTCTTTGGGGATACATTGTATCATTGATATGGCGTATCGATTTTTGGGATATGGCGTATCGATTCAGCAGTTGAGATTTGGTAATTTTCTAAATGTTGTACAAAACAAACCGTAATTCATTGGTGGTCGTACCACCTATCGTTTTAAAGGTAATTAAGTCTAGTATATTTTAAAAAAATAGTTCTAAGGGCTAAATTATAATAGATTCTTGTCGTTTTATTAAAGTGTAACAAAGAGTCTGTTATAGTCAAGGCATTTTCTTGAAAAAGTTTTAAATTTCAGTCAAATCGGGCACGAGGCGTAACACATACTAGGGGTGCATGTATTAAAATTAGACAAGAAATTTATTTTATGCAAAAAAATGTGATTATTTAAGGTTTGCTAAATTGATTTATGGGGTGTGGTCTGAATAGTGACTAAGGCGTTTGATTAGTGTATTTAGGTTAGATATTATTCTAAGCGCTTGTTGTCTAAAATTTGATTTGCATGTTGCTATTTTGTAGGATTTATGGCTTATATGGGTTTGCACTTGTTTGGCTATTTTGGTTTCAAAAAAATCAAAAGGGATAAAATGCAACTGGTTTTTGCAGCCAACTTTGGTTTTGGAGCGGTGATAAGGAGAAATTTATTACGTTTATAAGGGGTCATTTAAGCCCTAAGTCGTGACAATATGATCAATTATTACCTTAAATCGTTCCTTTTGTCATTTTAGGTACTTTTGAGAAGAATTCTGGAAAATAAAGCATTTTGGAGCAAAAAGTGAAGAAAACGACAAAGTCAAGAATCCAAGCTGGAAATTGTACCTGACGGCGTTAAGCATTTCAAAGGGATGGCGTCACTCATTGGAACAAGAGGTGGATATCACAATTGCACTTGATGCGCCAGAAGAAAAGATGAAGCATAAAGCGTGACGGCGTCACGTTATACCAAGAGTAGGCCGTCACGTGTATTTCCTAAGGCGTGACGGCCCAGAAGTATTACAAGGGGACGGTGTCAAGTAGATGGATTGGACGACAAGAAACCCTAGACACGGCGAGATGACGGCGTCAACCATTAAAAGGGGACGCCGTCACCTTTGTAAATCTATATATACTTTTCGATTTTTCATTCATTAGAGAGAGGACTTTTGGTAGGGAACTTTTGGTACGAAACCTAGTCGACTTTTGCAGCATTTTTAGGGTTCTAAACCCTCTTTTCTTCCATGTTGAATTAAAGATAAGTTATCCTTTAATCATTTAATATGTCTATGTGTTGTTTGATTATATCGTATGTTTTTCTTAACAGCTAGCTTAGATTTACTTGTGTTTGCTTAGATCTAATGAAACTTAGTTATTGATGTTGGTTGTTGGTTTGTCATTAATTGTTGTGGGTGATTGATTTTAGTGTTAGGCTTAAGAAAACTGGCTAATCTCCTATACGGTAACTTGCTTGAACGTCTTAAGAAACGTAATCGGATGTGTACTACGGTTTTATTGGTTGTATTAAATGCATAAGTGACTATTAATGAGGCCATGATAGGATACTAAACGTGTTGTCATAGGAAGAGATAAAAGCTTATAGAGTTGGGGAAGATCGTACACGGCCCCACGAATGGTATTAAGGAATGCAACCCTTCACCCATGCAATTGTGACAAACCAATTAATCAATAAAAGATAACTAGGGAGTAATGAAATCTAAGTAAACATACTTTTCTCCATATTAGAAGTTCTCACTTTTTATTTTCTTGTTATTTATTTTTCTGTTTAAGTAGTTATTTGGGTTAGTTGACTAGCAACTAATTCCGCCCACTCTTCCATTACCCGAGATATTTACTTGCTTTCTATAAAACATAAAAATACAAAAAGAATCATCCCTCACCTCTCGACCTAGTTAGATTAGTTTCAATCTTAACGAACACTATTCCCCGAGAAAACGATCAATCCCCCGGTACTTTCCACTCACTATACTACATCGGTCAGGTACACTGCCTGGTGGGGATTGCAAGCTTCTCAAGATCCTTTGAGAGGTAAAACCTTTTGCGTAGACCGCAATCCACGCATCAAGCGGCAAAAACTGGATGGCATAAAATGCAACCATTTTTTGGGGCCGATATGATATTACTTAGCTGTGATGATTCAGTTGCTCTATGAGTACTGATTTTGGCATGGTAAAAACTGAAAGGCATAAATTGCAACAGTGTTTTGCAACTAATAAGATATCAAAGCCGATATATGATTTGTTTACTAACTTGGTGCCGTAAGGTAGAAGTCCGCAGTGACTGAAAATGTTTTGTTGATTGACTAAACCCCAATATAGTTGATTCTTGAGGAGTGTAAGTGTGTTTGGTGTAATTTTAAGTTTTGTTGTGTTTTACCTTAAGATTATATCGATCACTCTCAGCGCTTCTTGAGAATGTTAAGATTTTTCACTCTGCTATGTTGTTGTTGGGTGCAAGCAATTCTTGAGAAGTGTGAGAGTGCTTGGTATTGTCTTAAGCTTTGTTGCGTGTTCACTCAGGATTATATCTAGCGCCCTTAATGCTTCTTGAGAATGTTGGGATCCTGTGGTGCGGTTCCCTCGGGCATGATTTTTAGATTCGGAATGGTTAAAAAAGTTATGTATGCGTGTAAGAAGCTTTCATGTGGGTTGTTGCTTTGTGGATTTGTTGATAGTTAACGTTTAATTATACATAACAATACTGCTTCAGAGTACTTACGTGGCTATGATGATTTGGTGACCTGCGGGGTTTTGATTTAGGCATGGTTAAGACTGGATGGCATAAAATGCAACCGTCTTTAGCAGCCGATGCGAACCAAACAACTTAGGAATTATAATTTTCTGAAAAAAATTTATGAACCAATTAGGAATTATAATTTTCTGAACAAATTCTGTGAACCAAACGACTTAGGAATCTGACCACATTTAATTAATGTAAGAAAGATGAGTTCTAGTAAGGAAACCAAACACTTAGAGGGCTAGGTACCCTGCGCCAAGCCTTGCGTTTTCCTCCAAAACACCACCGGATGACGCCAGCACCATACCGGACCTCACGTTTTCCCGTCTCGCGCCGTCATGACCAGCCCAAATGGTCCCGGAAAACGCAACGCGACGACGCTAACCCCATACCGGGCAGCATTTTCCCTTCAAATGATCTCGTTTTTCAACTTTTTTGTTTTGTTTTCCTTTCTCTTTTTTGAACATTTGTGTTTGGTTTCCGGCTCGTATTTTGTGGAGATGGAGGACTTCTGTGGATTTGTGGAGTGATAATTTGGGCAGAGATGGAGGACTTGTGTGGAGATGAACGTTTTCAGGTAGATATGGAAGACTTTGTCTAGATTTGTGGAATATTATAATTTGTGCCCTAGATATGCTTTGGGTTGGGCACTTTTGGGCCGCGTACATTTTTGTACTATGAATCAACAACAATGACGTAAATATTTATATACTACTAATCTTTTTGAGCAGATACTTATACTACTAATCATCAAAGGTTTTTTCCTTTTATGTGCTTGAAAGATTGCTTAACGTTGTTTGCAAGAGACTAGTGTAAATGCAAAAGAGTGAAAGACTAGTCTAAATGTGGGTTAATCCGAGTTTAGTCAAAAAATTGTAGTATTTGGTTAAATTTTTAATGTATTTTTTTATTAATAAAAATTTAATTTTAGTTAAATGTGTTTTTTTATTTAAATAAATGAAAAAAAATGTGGTGTCTAGGGGTGCACAAAGAGTGGTATTCTTGGTATTGTGATGAATTTTGATGTTATAAGAAAATGTGCTTATGTGACATAACTGTTAATACAAATACGCCTAAAAACGTTATTTATATTTTACGATCTTTGCTAAGTTTTGTTAACGACAAAATGTAAATTTTAGTGTTTAGTAAAACATGATTTTAGTTCAAGTCTTACATAACTAATCTTTTCTTGCTACATTAACATTTCACATTAGACTTAACATTTTGGGGAAAAGAGAGATGGGAAGTGAACTATGGAAGAAGA
>LBNU01037186.1:26333-36504 GCA_014162995.1 Artemisia annua | reverse complement strand
CATTTATTTCTTAATAAACGAAAGTGTCACATCAACATTATGGAAAGTTTGTCAAAACACTCCCAAATATACATTTATAGTAAGATTGTGTGTTTGACTATCATAAAATGTCGTTCACAAGTATAGTCTTTGACTAGTAATAAGTTGATGTGACCATGGTTGGTTTGGATGAATTTATAGCAAAGTTTTCTGTTTCAGACCCGGCGGAACTTGGAGGTACGCGGCGGACTCTTTGTGAGGGTGCCGCCGAATCCGCCAGGCTGCCTGAAAACTTTTGCTATAAATACCAAGCCATGTTGTTAGAATTTTCTTATCACTTCTCATTACATCTTGCACATACTACTCATATCTTTCTTCTAACCCATTAACATCTTCATAGTTTGTGAAGTTCTTTTGTAGCAAAAGAAAAGTTACACCAACTCATACAAAGTACAGTATTCAACACAAATTGCAAGACTTGTTAGCTTAGCATTGTGTATACTTCTTGTAGTATTACACCTCATTTGTTTGTGTATATTAAGTTGTGATCGGTTATGTAATTTTAGCCTTAAAACTACATAGTGTGACGGGAGTTGTTCGTACCGCTTGGTAAAAAAGAACTAGACATCTTTGGGCTTGAGTGGTTGCTACCCTTTAAAAAAAACCCGACATCTAGCTTAAGTGTCCGGTGAATTCGTGTAAGCGACGTGTAAAGGTGGTTTCTGGTCTGGTGAAAGGAGCTTGTTTTGAAGCGTTTAAGGTGACATAGAAGAAAACATCTCGAGGTTGGTATTAATGTCTCGTATCTGGCTATACGGGGTGTGAAACGAGTTAGGGCAAGGAAAAGAGTCCTTGTAGCCGAACCACGATAAATATCGTGTGTTTGGTTTTGATCGTTTCTTTCCTATTCTTTGCATCTATAAACATATTTATTTAGTTTTAGATCTTTGATTACACGGAAGAGTTTCACTAAAGGTATTAATCAAGCCTTTAGAAAACCCCCGAAACTATATAACAACGCGCGCGCGGGCGATCTGAGGTCCAACAATTGGCATCACAGGAGGCTAACGTTTACTCAAGCTTTTAAAATATATTGTTTTTAAAACTTGAAACGATCCATGGATTTTGGAAAATTACCAAAGTAAAGGGCAATCTATGAAAAGACCCACCATTTTTGAGAGCAAATGGTTTCCGTGTATTTATTGGAAAAACCGGATTTGAAACTTACGTGAAATCTAAAGATATAGATTTATGGTTTATAATTGTTGGATGGTGATAAATTCCATATATAGCTACAAACACTAAAGATGAAGATCAAAAGAAAGTAATAGCATGGCTATATATTAATAATGAAGCTATATTAAGGTTGTAGAATAAGTTGCATAATATGTAGATAAGCTTTGACTCTATAAGAATAAGAAGAATGAAAGAGTCCTTTATGTGTAATGAAATAACCGGCCAAAAATACATTTGCAAAAACACTTCAGTATATGTGTCACTTTTTTCTCATAGGAGAGTCAAGGAAAAACGTCCAACCTAAGTTTAATTAAGAGGAGTAGTTGACAAGGAATTGGAATCTGCACTTCGTCACCTCGATCTCCCCACCTCATCTGAACGAATTTGTACGAATATTCACTCGAATAGAAAGGATTGAAGGCCCCAAACGCGCTATCACCCCATTGCAATTGGGGACAATCTCTCTAATAGATTATACAGATGATACAATTTGGGCATAGTTAATACACACTTTAGGTACTCAACTCTATAAAAGACATCTACTGAAATGATAATCATATTAGATCACACGCAAAAGGAACTTTTTTCTGTTCCACGGAAAATTTTTTCATATTCAGAGCACTCCATGCCGATTCTCCCAACTTTTTTATTTTTTCTTGTTATTTATTTTTTCTGTTTAGTAAGTATTTGGGTTAGTTTGGACTAGCAAACTAAATTCCGCCCCACTCTTTCCCAATTACACGAGATATTACTTGCTTTTTCTATTAAAAACATAAAAATATAAAATCATCCCTCACCCCTCTAAGGAACCCTACAGTTCATTTTGAATCACTCGATGACGATGAGCCAAAGAATGATGATGTTGCTCTCATGGCTCATGACTCAAATGAGGTACTCTCCGACTCATCTTATTCGTCTATTGATGATGACACTTTACAAAAAGAATATAACAAACTTTGTTAACTAAGCTTAAAGATCATAAACAGAAATAAATTTTTGAAAACTAAAAAGGAGTTTTTAGAAAATGAAGTTTATGAATTAAAAGAAAAGACTAAAAGGTTAGAAAAGAGTAAAGGTGTTGACACATTGTGTAAATCATGTGAAGAGCTTAAACTTGAAATTGAGAAACTAAAAATTACTCAATATGATTTAATAAAACAAACCACAAAGTTTAAGAAGTTTGATAAAAGTATTTCTTGTGCGGATGAAATTATGAAGCTTCAAAAATCACCATTTGATAAAACAGGTCTAGGCTTCATGAAATTAGAAACTTCGAAAGGTCAAATGAAACAAGAAAATAAAGCACAAGAAACTAGCAAAATTGCTACAACAGCCCGCGGAACAGGCGGAACCCAAAACAAGGTTCCGCCCGTTGAACCCAAAGGTTCCGCCAGGTCTACAGCAGCAAAGATAGGTTCCACATCGAACCGTTCAAAATTTTTTAAAGTCACATATAAAAATGAAACAAAACCTGCTGTTAAAACTGGAGTAGGACTTGATAAAAATGAATTTAGAACTAAAACCACTCAACCGAGACCTAAGACACCTTTTCCCAAACGCCCCTTTCCAAAAAGTAACTACAACCCACGACCAAACTACCAACATGTTTGGAACCAAAACACTCCTGGACATTACCAAACTCCAAATTACATGTCATGGAACCCTTATGCTCTATTTTCATACTTGAGTCAAGTTAATGGCATGCTTAACCAAAATGGACCCATGAGAAATTGGGGACCAAATGTTTGAGTGTTTTTCGTAAAATAGGTGTGCCTTAAAGTATGTTTGGAACCGTATGAATGGATTAAAGATAGCGGTTGTTCAAGGCACATGACGGGTAACAAAAGCCTCTTTTCAACATATCACAAATGTGATGGAGGTAATGTTATGTTTGGTAGTAAAACTAAGAGCAAAATCATCGGAAAAGGTACAATCTCTCATGACTCCCTTTTTATAGATGATGTAGCTCATGTTGATAACTTATGCTTTAATCTTCTTAGTATTAGTCAACTTTGCCGTAATAAGTATAACGTCCTTTTTAGTGAAAATGGTAGTAAAATACTTAAAGATGGCATAACCATAGCCAAAGGTGTTCTTAAGAACAACGTATATGTCATGAAAATGGATCAAACATCTAAAGACAAACTTTGTCTCACTTCATTAGATGAATCTTCAACTTTATGGCATAGACGTTTAGGACACGCTAATATGAGACTAATTCAAAACCTCTCCTCCAAAGACTTAGTTTGAAACCTTCCTAAGTTGAAATACGACCAACACTTTTGTGATGCTTGCAAAGTCGGTAAACAAGTTCATAATAGCCATAAGGATAAAAATATGGTTTCTACATCTAGGTGTCTAGAACTTTTGCATATGGATTTGTTTGGTCCATCCTCTATACAAAGTTATGGAGGCAACTTCTACACTTTAGTAATAGTAGATGATTATTCAAGGTATACTTGGACAAAATTTTTGAAAAGTAAAAATAAAGCTTTTGATAAATTTGTGATTCTAAGTAAGAAAATTCAAAATCAAGTAGGGTCTAATATTGTGTCTATTAGAACGGATCACGGTCGTGAATTTGATAATGAATTTCAATTCGGAAACTTTTGTGATAAAAATGGTATTACTCATAATTTTTCGGCTCCACGTACTCCTCAATCTAATGGTGTAGTAGAACGTAAAAACCGGACTTTGCAAGAGATGAGTAGAACAATGCTTAATGAACAAAACATTCCACAAAAGTTTTGGTGTAATGCCGTTGACACGTCAACGTACATTCTTAATCGAGTCTTAATTAGACCATTTTTAAACAAAACTCCTTATGAACTTTATAAAGGTAAAAAGCCTACATTAGGATACTTTAGAGTATTTGGGAGTAAATGCTTTATTCTTAACACCAAGGATTACCTCACCAAATTTGACCCAAAGTCTTATGAAGGTGTATTTCTTGGATATTCACAAAATAGTAAGGCTTACATTGTTTTAAACAAAGAAACCTTAAGAGTCGAGGAATCGTTGAACGTAACATTTGACGAGAGTCCACCTCCCTCTAAGACATCACCTTTGGTAGATGATGACTTAGTTGAAAGTCAAGCTATGGAAAATCAAGTCACCATAGAAAATGACATGGAAGAAGAACCAACAAACAAAGAAATTGTTAATGTTAAAGAGTCCAAAAGTCATCCATTAGATAATGTCATAGGTAAAATTAACGAGAGAACGTTAAGGTCTAAAGCTCAAAATGAAAGTAACTACTTTTGTTTCGTGTCAACCATTGAACCTAAAAACATTAACGAAGCCATTAAAGATGAGTCATGGGTAATAGCCATGCAAGAAGAGTTAAACCAATTTGTTAGGAATGATGTGTGGACATTAGTTCCTCAACCTAAGAGTCAAACTATAATTGGTACAAAATGGGTTTTTCGAAATAAAATGGATGAAAATGGTGTTGTGTCTAGAAACAAAGCTAGGCTAGTGGCACAAGGATATAACCAACAAGAAGGCATTGACTACGATGAAACTTTTGCTCCGGTAGCTAGGCTCGAGTCAATTAGAATCTTACTTGCATATGCATGTGCACACAACTTTAAACTTTTTCAAATGGACGTCAAAAGTGCATTCTTAAACGGTTTCATAAATGAAGAAGTATATGTTGCTCAACCACCGGGCTTCATTGATTTTGAAAAACCTAATCATGTCTATAAACTTAAAAAGGCTTTATACGGACTTAAGCAAGCTCCAAAAGCATGGTATGATCGACTCAAAACCTTCCTAGTTGACCATAGGTATATCATGGGCTTAGTTGATAATACTCTCTTCACTAAGAAGAAAGATTCACATATTATCATAGTCCAAATCTATTTTGATGACATTATATTCGGATCAACTTGTCAAGAATTATGGGACGATTTCTCAAAAATCATGCATGACGAGTTTGAGATGAGTATGATGGGAGAACTCAACTTCTTCTTAGGACTCCATATTAAACAACTTGAAGATGGTATCTTCTTTAACCAATCTAAATATATTAAGGACATGCTTAAAAAGTTTGGATTAGAAGACTCTAAGCCGATCAAAACGCCCATGTCCACGGAAACTAAACTTATCAAGGATGAGGAAAGTGAATCGGTAGATAGCACTAAATATAGGGGTATGATTGGAAGTTTACTTTACCTAACGGCTAGTAGACCCGACATTATGTTTAGTGTTTGTCTATGTGCTCGTTTTCAAGAAGATCCTAAAGTTATTCATCTTGAAGCCGTTAAAAGGATCTTTAGATATATTAAGGGAACTACACACTTAGGATTATGGTATCCCAAAGGAATGGGAATGGACACCATGGTGTATGCCAACTCGGATCATGCCGGTGACTATGTCGATAGAAAAAGTACAAGTGGTACTTGCACCTTTGTTGGACATTGTCTCACCTTATGGTTCTCTAATAAACAAACGTCTCTTGCTATCTCAACAACGGAAGCCGAATATGTATCGGCCGGAAAAGCATGTCAACAAGCTCTTTGGATGAAGCAAGCTCTTGTCGACTACAGAATTCAACTCAATGATCGAGTGCGGAAACTCAGACCATAGGTAACTTCTATAATGAGTTCTAAAATTCTTAACGAATGATCAACGATCAACAAACATATGAAGATAATTCAAATGTATTCAGATATCGAACGATGAAGGCAGAACATACGCATGGTAGAATAGATCCTAAAAGTCTCACTAATCGCGGATAATTTAACTGACAGAAATCTAATGCTTCTCAGACACTTCCCGAAATATCCTATGCCTACAATGAGGGTACGTCATATGACGTAAGTATTATCACGTTCGCGACCGTCATAATACCAGCGTCACATGAGTATACCATCATGATGACCATACTTTATTTCAACTCGTGAATAAGCAACCTAATATCAGCAAAACAATACTTCTCTTATCAGAAACAATCATCAACGGAGTCGAACAGATAACAAAACTTATCAGAAAACAACGGAAATCAAACAGATCCATCATACTGAACAATCGCACAAATACTTCCAAAATTTACCAAAATTCCCATAACTATAAACTTATCGAACATACGCAGAATTGTCATAAAACGAAACTTCCAAAGGAGAACTTAATAGTCATAGTTGCATTAGCAGAATGGAGTGGATAATTCCCTATACTCGTAATTACTAACCACCAAATTTCTCTTAAGAATAGAAAAGGTTAAGGAAAATCAAATAGTGTTAAAGGAAATCTTAATATGCCTAACATGAGCAGAAGAATTCACAGAACGTGTTGAACGCATAGGGTTGTAATAATCTTCCGAATGGTCGGAAAACATCAAACTGATTGTCAACAAGTCAGAGATGGGGATCAGAATTAGAAAGTGAAACTTAAATGGTGTGAGGCTTAATCATGTAATTCTCAAGACATTCTAAACTTACTTGGTTACTGAACTTTAGGTCGTGCATAACTTCCTAATCTCGGAAAGAATGATCTTATCGGCTTAACTAAAGGCACGAATCAGAGTGATGCGGAAGCAGTGCTACTTAAATCAATGTCCTAATCTACCCAGTCCTCACCGGTCATAACTTAAGTTCATATAGGGAAATCCTAAAGCAAGTTCTCAGATGTTGTTTCATAACTTCTTTGGTGCAAAACCTAAGGGCCTAATACTCACAGGTCATAGCCTAAGCTCTACGGTTTATAAATCCGCCGACCTAACCTGGCTCTGATGCCATAAATTGTAACACCCCGACCTGACAAGGGTAAAGATGTCACAACAATGGTTTCATATCAGAACAAATATAACTAAACAAAAGCGGAAGTCTTACATATATGATTTAAGTCAAAGATAGCTACGGTCAAATCAGCACTCAGCTCTACTCTCAATCCCCAGATAAGCTGTCCCAAAAGCTATCTTGAATACCTGCCGCGGAGAAAAGAAATGCGGCTGAGCTACAAAAGCTCAGTGAACGGATATAACAATAATGAAACTGAAATAAAATACTGAAGTACAAACGATATATTTGGGTAAAACATATTTAGGTATAACGGATAGTATGGAAACAAAATGTGTCGGTTACGTAGGGAATCTATACAGTCACCTGTATAAACAGAATCAGAAACCAAAATAATACCATGAGCTCAGAACATATCATTATCATATCACCGTGAAATCATAGATTGTACAAGGAGTAGCTAGCTCCATTGTACCGGAAGTGAAAGGGGTACATTGCACGTACAACCAGTCACTAAGCATAATCATATCATATCATAACAGAAAACAGATCTAGGATGCATCCATACGCCCCTGAAAATTAGTGCACATTCATATATAACGGAAGGGACGTGGCAGAACATCACTCTACTGCCCTAGAGTCATGCCATAGGTGCATCTATGACACGGACATGGAACCCCCATGCCTAGTGAAGCTCAGGTAACATAAGGTTCATAATAAAGGTTCAAATCATAGTGGTCATATGAAAAGGTTCAGATAACAAGATTTATCATATCAAAGGTCCAAATCAGAAGGTTCATATCAAAGGTTATAATCACAAGGGAAACCTTAAGGATAAGGTCAGAATATCCGTACCTTAGCAAAGCAATGAGATTAAAAGAAAGATTCGCGAAAGGAAGAGTTCACTTCTTCTCCAATATCTTTACCTGAATTAGGGTTCATTTTATCGTTAATAACTTTATCTTATATTAGATTTCTCCTCTTAGTCGGCTTTCCATTTTTAGTAACTTTCCATTTTTAGCTTTATTATGTAATTCATATAATTAGTCAGATTTTACATAGTATTAGGTTAAGTATTTAATATAGTTTACTAATATTGTTTTAGGGTTTTAAAGTATAATTATATTATAGTGTAAAGTTTTAAATGTAAATATCTTATGTTTAACATATTATCCATATTACCCCTTTAACTTTCATATTTTACATGTTTAACCCTTTAATTAAAATAAATACAATTTATACCTTTTTAATTATAGAATTTACAAATAAATCCTTTAATTACCAAACTTACACCTTTAGTCCCTCAATAATTTATATATGAATTAACCCTCTGGTTTCCACAATTTACAAAACTAACCCCTCTATTCTTAATTAATTCAATTCGGATTTATTTATATATATAATTACATAATTTACTATTTAAACCTTTTAGTTGCAAACTCTACACATGACACCCTCATATTATATTTTACTCAACTCACCCCTGATCTAATACATCTTATAAAAATAACCCACATGTTTACAAAGTTACAAAACACACCCTTGTACTTTAAAAACACAATCAGTTTATATAATAAACCACCAAACCCTAACCCTAAATTACCCAATCATTACCAAATTAATTATAAACTTAAAAACACATTTATTACACCAGATCTTTGATCCAAAACCCAAACCCAAGCTTGCACGCTTTCTTTTTCCTTTTCTTTTCTTTTTCTTTATTAAACCCGATCACAAGATAAATCCAAACTAAGTTTCCAGGTCTCGAAAATTATAAGGACTATTTTTCTAATGTTATATGATGTATAAAGAACCAGAATAAAATATATTTGAGGCATAAAAAAATCGCATGACTGATTCCATGTTTATAGTTCGATTTAGGGTTTTTAAGATTATATAACTTCATACGATCATATTAGCATGAATGGTTCAAATCTAACATTTTCTACAGATCATATATGATATATAGAGTGATAGAAAAATACCAGAAAGTTTCTTGAACGTGTGGTTTGAGCAAAACGAATTTAGACTTCTCGGTTAGAATAAACCGACTCAATAATTTCCCAAACCTCTTTATTCGATCAACCACAGTCCTTCACACTATTTTTCTAACCTTCTTAGCTTCAAAACAAGCCCAGGAAAAATACTTGGGAACCTCAGAAAATTGAAGTCGACTTGTGAGGGTTTTTAGGGTATCGTTTGGTTTCAAAAAGTCGGTTTAAGGTTTTTATAAAAATATAAAACGTGTATATATTATACTAGACGAGTACCCGTGCATAGCAACGGATTTTCTAACAGCAAATAGTTATAGGTGTCGTATTGTGGTTAAGTATTTCGCGTAACGTTTATACATAAAACATGAAACAATCAAAATGTAATTGCCAAACGTTGTAATGTGCGATAATTAACTCAAACAAATTCTTAACATTCAAAAAACATATAAAAACATATGGTGAAACTGAAAACAAAACATTACATATAGTATAAGATAACTAACAATGCACGTTACTCGTCACATAAAACTTCTTGGCACACGACATTTGAGGTGTAGACTCCTTTTTGACTAAATTCTTTAACTGGCTTCACTAATACACGTGGTTAAAATAAGTAAAGATGATTAAAATAAGTAAAGATGATTTAACCAAGCAATAATACAAGAATTAGTTTCCTATGCTCCATTGTATATGTGTGCATACAAAGAAGCATACATATATAATTCTACTGGAGCAAACCAAAAATCTCAAAGAGCATGCATAGATCACACTTTATTCAGATAACACTTTGACGTAAAATCTTCAATAAACAAAATATTTCAATACTCTTATTAAGCCTTACTATAGTTAACATGATTCTCTATATATTCTACTTTTCAAATATCATAATACTATCCTCCATCTCATGAAAGTCGCAACCCTGACTACCAAACTCTGAAGCTAAGCAATTTTTCATGAAAAACTTTAAAAACAAGCGAGTTTTTGGTATAAACTGTCTTGACGAACCAAAGTAGACAAAACTATATTTTTTACACCAAATGCTCATGAAACATGGTAAACTTCGACAAAGTTAAAATTGGGAAGATAAACACAACTATTAGATTAAGCCTACATCAATTTCCCCATCAGTAACCATTAATAGCATATGAAACACAAGAATGGTTGTCATGGTGAAAACGTAAATAAATGGCCCACAACTAATTGCCAAGATAAGTCCCGAAACAT
>LBNU01037186.1:18833-21333 GCA_014162995.1 Artemisia annua | reverse complement strand
GTGATATTGTTGCAGTTGAAGTTTCCACATAATCAGTCTCTTCTTCGGTGACCTCGACACCTCTTCCATAAAAGTTGAAGATGTCATTCAACAATTAGGGTTCCTTCGATCCTAGAATCTCTACCCGGTGGAACCTGTTACGTTGCTTTGCAATTTGCAGAAAATATAATATGTTTGCATTATTAGAAGTGTCTAACATGCATTGCAATAACATTTAAGTATAAAGCTTAAATACAGCTTGCGATAGGTTAAGAAAAACCGATTATTAAAGACAGAGGTTCTTTCGGGTATCATGACATACCTTCAAAAAATTCTGGAATTTCTTGTGTTACAACAAAGATGCCAATAAAGGAAAATGCAACTTGTCTAAATGTACCACATTGCCGCTCTTTTATTAGCCTATATATTTCCACGTTAGTAACACCTGGAGGATTAGCCCACAACTGCAGCAAAATCACAACCTACATGATTTTAGTGATTTAATGCTAATTTATTCAGTGATATGGGAGAGAACATAAAATGACTAACCTCTTTAAACCTTGCTTCTGGTCACACACAGTTAGTTACTTATTACATCTGATAGTTCCGGGTTATGATTTTTGTGGATATGTGGCTCCAATAAGTTTACATGCGTACTTAATGACACATTCTTCTTCCAAAACATGTATGGCATGCGAATAGAGCAAACATGTCAAAAAGGATTAGTTTGACCAGTTAAATGAGTCAAAAAGTTGCATAATTAGTAACCAAATGCTTACAATGGTCTTATCCACAGTCATAATTATTCATGATCACAAAGATGAAGGCCAAATATTTATTAAAACAAAGTTGACTCACCATGGATACCCCGTGTTGATGCCTGGTTGCCGCTTTAATAAGCAACAATCAACTATCAGCAACCTAATAAAAAAAATTGGTTATGAGCTTATAATCTCCTACTCATATCTACTACTTAAAAGCACAATTTCAAATCATCAATTCCAAACAACCTGTAAATGCACATCCAAACACTCCATGTATAAACTAAAGTTACAAACTTTATAAAAAACACTTACGGTTCGACCATTAATCTTGAAAATTAATCCACTAAACATTATTAAGTTAACATAAAAACAAACTTTAGTGTTTGTTTGGAATAGCTTGTTTTTTAGCTTTATAACCAATTTACATCAATACAACTAAAAATTATCAAATTAAGCCATTAATCATCAACAAAAATCGTACCCTTTTTATCGTCAATGAACTACTAACCTTCAATAGATCCCCAATTTGAGTTGAAAATAACCCTAATACATGAACATACAAAAAATGATTAAGATTCAATAGAACTCAAAATCGTACCTTTGGTTTATCATCATTAATTTCTGGCCTGATTAATTAGTCAGTATCCCTAATACATGAACAACAACAACAACAACAAATGATTGAATGAACAACTGCTTGATGTAAGATCAATTTTTTTTTTTTTTTTAATTTAAACTGAAAATATAACTAAAACCACTAAATAATGAATTAACAAAATCAACATACATGTACCTTGAAGGGGTTGACGTGATTATAGTTCTTCGTTATCAGAACAATCAAGCCACCGAGTGAAACCACAAAATAATTAATTATAATATGCGTTTCGTTATCAGAACATCCAACACTCAAATTCAACCTTAAAAAACCTGCACAAATTAGGTTAAACATTGATTTGAAAAACACCCTTGAAAGCAACGACATCAAACATCCATGATTTAGGATGCATTCAGAAGGATCAAGAATTGTTTAATGTAGCAAACTTACTAATTGAACCGATTGCGTCGTCACCCTTCTGATACTGAAATCGATTGTAACAAATGATGCTGCTATTTCATTCGATTGTGGAAATGAAATTGCATACTTGCATTGTTTATTTTGATTTTAGATGTGATAAAATGGATCATATTGAATCAAAGAAAGGATAATGATGGAATGTATTAAAAATAGTGAGTGAAATCAGGAAGGTTTGATTCGGTTTCAAATAATAGCTGAGATTTAGGAGAGGAAATGAAGGGTTTATGATATTCGGTTAAAGAGAGGGAGAAATGTTTGGGAAAAAAAACGTCCATTCCATGAATAAGGTCAAATATTTCCCCCTTATAGTGAAAGTCAACCGATTTTAAAGTTATAGCGAAAAAATTTCAATGACTTATGGAATTTGTTTTTCAAATTGTATCACAAAATCCACTTTGGTCTAGTGGTTGGATTGTTGCTTGTTTACATGGGAGACCGGGGTTCGAATCCCAATTGTGACATATTTTTTAGTATGAAGCTCGAAATAATGTTGCCATGTGGAGGTGCCAACTTGTACAAAGTTGATGACTGGGCATATGACTCATATTATCCAGTCAGCACTCTCATGGGTACAACTTATGATGCATCATGTGCAAGTCAAAACTTGTCTCATATATATGTAAAGATATATATATATATATATATATATATATATATATATATATATATATATATATATATA